>LQRL01116014.1:12793-22935 GCA_001703475.1 Hydroides elegans
CACTTCGGCCCCTCGTGAAAAGACACTTCGGCCCCTCGCAAAAGACACTTCGGCCCCCGCAAAAGACTCTTCGGCCCCTACTACTTCGGCCACCACAACTTCGGCTCCTCGAAAAAAATCTAAACCATCAAATTTAATACTATTTCGTTAAGAAATGATAAAAAGAAGTATAAAATTTGTGAAAACAAAGACATTTGTTTTTGAACTTGTTTTTTTTTTCTGCTCATAACATACCGGTATCATTATATAGGCCTACTATTCAATACATTAATAGTGTCTTTTCATTTAGATCAAAAGTCGGTTGAGCCAAATATTGAACCAATATTACAACTTTTTCATTCGTAGAATAAAATGGATTTATTAAGAAAATGCTGAAAAGTCATGTTTTCGTTTCACTTTATTCCATTTTGATGGAAATAACATATAACTGTATAAAATATCTAATGTGGGAAACGTATTTTACTGTTTTACTAAGTCTCTTCAAAATTAGAGTAAAATGAGTTTGAATAAGTTTGAATATAATAACATTGAGCTTAATTTTGGCACAATTCACTAAATTTACATTTTATGGTATGTTCTTTTATTCCTATTTTTCGAAGGGGCCGAAGTGGTAGGTGTCAAAATTTAGGGGCCGAAGTGTCTTTTGAAAGGGGCCGAAGTGTCTCCTGCTAGGGGCCGAAGTGTCTTTTGACGAGGGGCCGAAGTGTCTTGACGAGGGGCCGAAGTGTCTTTTTCAAAAAGGGCCGAAGTGTCCAATCGGGGCCGAAGTGGTAGGGACCGAAGTGGTAGGGGCCGAAGTGTCCAAAGTCCGTTATCAAGAACTGTAATTGTGTTCAAAATTGTCATTCTAGTCTTATTCTTCTATTTGTTTATGTTATATATCACCATTTACGAATGCAATTAATGTAAAAGCTACGATTTATTTTCAAATTATATATTAACAGTATGCTTAACTTAAACATTTGGGTAAGAAGGTGGCTCGTTTGCTGCAAAGTATGATAATCTAATCATTTAGTGCTCATTGACAACCCTCGAACCAACCCAAATATTCCTCTTAAAGCAATAAATTGTGATAGAAATGTTAAGATTTTTACGAAAAATCATGGACCCAAAAACGGTACAAAAGGTTTGTCATTAGATAACAAAAGAACATGGCATTATATGCGTGTTTGAGCAAGAGAAGAAAATATTCAATCAAAACGAAATTTAGGAAAAAGGCAAAAAATGCATTTTAGAATACGCGTTTGCTACAGATAAATTTGACATCTAAAACACAGTGGTTGGCACGTATAAAAAAATTTATTGAGTTATTGTGCTCTTTACGCAAGGTTAATGTTCCATTCTAACGTTTCCAGGAATAGGCATATAAATACAGAATAAATAAACGGTTTTCTTTTATTTGTCGTGATTTTTATTAATTGCTTATGTTGTCTCAATAATTATCGTGTTAACTTGCGTCTGGACAAACGTTGGTCGATACAATATTCTTACGCGTTTAGTTAAAGTCAACTCGATGCATAGGTCTTTTCATTCAAATATAATGTATACATAAACAATGCATGAACTATGTTTAACAGCTATTACGGTGAAATATTTAGTCAGGACTAGTAATAATTCACTTGAAGTGCTCGTTCTTTTATGGCAGTTAGGTAATCTTGTCATGGATTCCCCCCGCAAACTTCGTTAATCATAGCTATTCATATCCATTCAACGTATCTCGTTTAATCCCAAGCTATCATGCGCTAAAAGCATTTAGCTTGCTGACACTTTTAGCGATTATCTCTTTTCATACCCATTCACAATCCAGATACAATTGATAATATCGTGTTTATGATTACCCTACAAATAAATAAGTGTATTTTGTCTGTCCTGAGTTGATTCACTTCTAAATTTACTTTTTTGTGTTATGGAGGCAAGATAAAATTGTGTGCGTTTTATAAATTGTAAAGTGTTGATTTGCAGAAAATATATTATTTCAAACATTCGCCCATTACTGTATAAGATAAATATGTAGATATATGAAATTGTATATTATAATAAATCTAGTAATTGAACATGATTGGACTATAATTATTGGAAAAAAAAAACATTTCACAACAAATAGATTCAGTGTATTTGTTCGGGAACAATAATAAGAAATAGATTCAATTAGTAAATAAGCGTGATGTTTGCCAATCACATTGAATATGAATATATGACTTTAGCTGGTAACATATTAAGTAACAATAACAGTTAATTATAGTTCCGGATTATAAAACCAAGCCGCCAAAATGCAACGAGCACAGACCGACTTGAGTCGGAAACCAACGATGAAGAATATTCCGATGGACGCGGCCAGGAAGGAATTGAAAACGGCCCCGTCAAAGGCTAGCCTTATACCAAGGTGAG
This sequence comes from Hydroides elegans, assembly GCA_001703475.1. Lineage (NCBI taxonomy): Eukaryota > Metazoa > Annelida > Polychaeta > Sabellida > Serpulidae > Hydroides > Hydroides elegans. The sequence goes on from LQRL01116014.1 coordinate 15,182, forward strand.
ACATTAAAAAAAGTTGCGATATTTAAACTTGATTTTTTAATCATATTTAGATTAAAGTAATCATCCTAAATGAAACGGACAAGATCGAGCAGTTTTTTTTTGTTGTGATCGCACTGAACTTCAAAGAAACTGTTTTAATATCGAAATCGCTGGGCTTGTTTTGTTCTGTGTAAATTGCGCAGTGAGCTACAAATTCCGCTTGAAACTGGCTGTACCATCATATATCAAATATTATTTATGTTATTTTCAATGACTTGAGTTATTTTATGATAAAATTGGTGTTTTAAATATTCTTATATTGAATAGACAGTTTTTCATGAACTAAAATGTTCGCATGAAATCCAAATACAGCATAGACTTAGCTGATCCTGAGTGAATGTTAGTTTTTTTACGGCCTAAGAATCACCGAACATTTTAACGAATACGTTAAGCAATGACTTAATAAGTAACTTGTTGTCTGTGTCTCTATAAACTGATCAAATTGTTATTTTTTCTTACAATCTGATTTCCGAAGTTTCTACAAAAAGCATATTTTAGCGCAGATGAACAGTTTGCAAACGCAAAATTTAAATTGATTGAAACTGCATTTTCATCTATGATCATATCATTCATTATAACTATTGTAATTCCTGGAATTAAGTACGTATTTGCAATGAGTAATATACTCCGACACATCGAACGAATTTATTAATAGCTCACGAGCTTCTGAGTGTAACATGCACTTGTATGTACGGTATCATTGCGACCATGTAAATGGATAAATTCCAGATAAACTTTTTCGTTTCAGCCATCCAATGTCAATGCATTATGATGATAAGTTTGTATTTGATGAAAATGCATTTTATATGTTTTTAATCACATTTTCATGTAAAAACACTTGTAAATATATAATAAACATATTGATTTTTAATTCGAGAAGGCGAAAGAGCATTAAATGGCAGAGCAGGTAATTGGTAATGGTCAGGAAATGAAGTTTGCCGTTTTCTTTTCACAGTGTTATATTTAATCATTGTTTTGGCTTGATAAAGGAACTGTACAAAAGTGACCGAAGTGGCTGGGACCGAAGTGTTAGAACTCAATAGATATTACCAAAAAGTGCATACATGAATTTAATCAAAGGTCCAGTAAGAGGGCTAAATAAGTCGGACTTTATTGCCTTTTATCTGGTATACGATGTTTTGAAATATTATATGAAAACTTGTTTAGAAGTCAAAGTATCTCTTGTAAATTGTAAACGGTAAAAAGCCCCCACCCCCCCTCCCCCGGGCGAAAAGCCCTCCCCCATTTTCACAGGCTTGGCGACGGCCCCTAAGAAAATACCCTTCACGTAAGTAAGTCTTTGAGGCGACAGCATAAGTCTCGACCAGAAATTACGTCATAACAACGTGATATTGAGACGTCAACGTTACGTCAAATGCAAAACGTCGGGACTTGAATTGATGTTTCGCCGGGGGGCTTTCCGCCGGGGGTGGCTTTTGCCCTAGAACCCTTGTAGCTACATCGCAATACCTCCTATAAACAATATAATATGTAAAATACATGTTTCATAACACGTTGCTCTTTTTAGAGAATTGTTTTTCTTGCCCATGTTACCCCTGCACTTTAAGAACCATAATGAGCATTATGTGTGAATTTACTTTATACATTTGTAAAATATGTTTACATAACTTTGTTAATATGGCGTTCTAATGACTTACTATTTTCTAGCCCTAATCATGTAATTGTCAAAGGTCAGTTCTTTAAAGAAGTGAGTTAAAGAACATCAATTCCTTAAACATGTAATACTAAACCGAAACCAATATTATCATACAAGACAATACGGTTTTTATACGTAAGACACTTAATTGTGGGTCCGATATCCTAAGGGCTTGCTGTTTAACAATTTCGAGTTTTCATCGACGAAGGAAAATACAATAGGCAGTAATTTGCTGAGCACAAACAGTCGTGTTTTATCGATGTATTTACGTGTGTTTCCCCGATAATTAATCAAAGATAAGCATATAACTGGGTCATTGTAAGCTTGTCCTAGCACTTCATATGAAATCTAGCCATCTTAGAAACGTTAATCAAGGAAACAGTGGAGTCCTGATTTAGACAGTCAAGCAATTAAAATTAGAAACTCATTTTATATAAAAAAATATATCGATTCAACTTTATATCGATTAAATGAAAGGGAATTAGTGGTTTGATGACAACTCGAACGCATCGATCTACCACAAGAAAACGTATCAAAATATCGGATATGACTGTTATATGCTAATGGACAGTGTCGCACACACCTGATTCTATAACTTAGAAGTTACTGTTATAAAACTGTATTTGATTAGCACTATTGATTGTCATAAACACCAGTTATCAGTCATGGAAAATATGTAACAGATATCGTGACACTTAATCCTTCATAAGTATCATCCCACGATTATTTGATGAACCTGTGAATTAGCATTTTGATGATCTCTTTGGAATGCAAAAACTGAAGTGCATAGAAAAAAAATCAGAGAAAAAGGAAAAAGAAAAATATATTTAAAAATTTATAATTGGACCACAGGCTGAGTCATTCTATATAAATTTAAACTGTTTCTTCAACATAAGACAACAAATTGATATTAATTCTATCTTTAATATTAGACAACAAGCATCTAAGTGACTATCGATGGAATATAAGTAGCAATAAGTGTCGCTTGTGGGAGATATAATCATTTTTATTGATACACTCAAGATGTCGATTAGATTAACGGCTTCATTATTTTTCACGGGTAGAAAATGGCGTCGAGATATCCGATTCAAGTATGTATCTTTCTTCGATTGTGAAAATGTTATGAGCATTTTATTATGTTACATGAGTTTGTTCTGGGTTGATAAATAACAAAAAATGTTAAGATTTAACCAGAAAAGGTAAGTGTACCGTTATTTATTAGCGGGGAAAATAGAAAGATGTTTGTCATTGTAACCTTCTTATTAATATAATCTTATTTTTTTAACCATTGCACTTAATCTTTTAGTTGTACTGGTGTAAATACGAAATGGTTTTCGGTAATATGTGCAATCGATTTTGCTATGTTCATCTGTATGTCTGTAAATACTTATGGATGATGGACCGGTAACCAGCTTTGTCGATTTACCCTTCCGATTCACGAAGATAGATGTGGAATGAAAAACCATTTCATTTTGTACCAACACCATAGGGGTTATCCAACAATCCGAACTTAAACCAGTCTAAAAACATTAGACTGGGCTAATTTAGCAAATGCTCATCCACAGGAAATCGGAAATAGTGCTTAATTTTTAATGTTTTTTCACGATAAAAGAAATGATTTTATTTTAACATAAACGATCTGACCTATATCATTCACAATTTTTTTTCGTCACAATCTTTGTCTTTGGCGTTCATGCTCCAAACCCGGCACACATTAAGCTTCCATTCTCATTTTTCATTCCCATGTCATAATTGCTTCATTCTTTCTCCTCCAACCTAGCGATGGCCTCGTTGGCGAGGACAAACTCGCGCTCATCGACAAGATGATGGAATACGTGCGCAACGAAGACGTACGACAGTTGCGCCGCCTGGTGGGAAGACACAAGGATGACGCAAGCGCATTGTGTAATACGCCCAGCCGTACTGGATGGACACCTACGTCATCGGCGGCGGATTTTGGACATGCCGAGGTGCTGAGACTGTTCGCGGAGAACGAGGTAAACAGTGTTAAATGACAGGCATATGATTCTAATTATTACTTGAGTTACAATGTTCAATCTTGCCTTTGTGGCAATCAAACATGTTACCTCAGCGGTGGCAGTTAAAATTCATTTTTCCTTGATAACTTTATCAATATAAGCATACGTTGTCCTCTTCATTACTTATGTTTATTTATTATTTTCAATGAATGTGGTTTTATATTGTAAAATAGAAAATAACGTTCCATGCGAATCCTTTCCTTTTTTTAATAAAAAAATTAAATTATATGACCTTTAACATTTGTCATTCAAAACTCATTTAACTCAACTCTCATTCTTCCAACAGGTGCAGCTGGACCAACTAGACGGCAACGGCTGGGCCCCAGCTCACGCAGCTGCCAAACGCGGTCACTGCTCTGTTCTACAACTCCTCATGGATCTGGGAGTCGATATCGATACTCCCGATTCAGCCGGTTGGGCACCGATCCATGTTGCCCTATGCAAGGGAACCACTGAAGTCTGTAATTTGCTTATTAACAATGGCGGGGATATCAATGTCAAGGGTCCCTGCAATTGGTCTCCCCTGCATCTGGCCTGCTACATCGGTCGTCGCGATTTGGTTGAGCTGATTCTTGCGCGCGAACCGAATCTGGATAATACCATTGAGAGCGGGGCGTCACCGTTGTTTATCAGTGCGCAGAACGGGTTTCATACCGCGATTGTGCCGCAGCTGGAGAAAGATGCCGATTGTGAGATCCGCAAAGCCGACGGCTGGTCCCCGCTTCATGTGGCTTCGGCAAACGGGCATTTGGAGGTTGTCAAGGCTCTGATCAAAGGAGGTGCCGAGATTAATGCGGTCAATAAGGATGGTGCCACATCACTTTACTTAGCGACACAGAATTTGCATATCAAGGTGGCTAAAGAGTTGCTGAGCCATAATTGTAGTGTCAATATTGTATCGGAACTGGGTTGGTCGCCACTGCATGTCGCAGCTGATATCGGAAATTTCGAATTGACCAAAGCGTTGTTAACGGCTAAAGCGGATGTTCATGCGAATACAACCAAAGGTGACACGCCGCTAATGCTAGCCATGCATGGTCGCTTCGAGCCCATTATCAAGGCGCTTCTCGATGCCGGTGCCAAACCGGAAGACCAAAACGAAAAGGGTATTTGCACTACACATGTCGCCGCACTGGAGAAGAACTCCAACGTCATGGTGGCGCTAATGAACATTACCGATAAAGTAGACTTTGAAGATAAGCCAAACAAAGCGATGCCTATTCATTACGCGGTGAAAAACGGCAATCGTGCCGTTGTCCAGGCGTTGCTATGCAGTGATACGGATCCTGGTACGAACTCCAAGGACAAACACGGATCGACACCGTTGCATTTAGCGTCAAAGCTAGGTAGTCGCGAGATCTGTTCGTTGCTATTAATGGAAGGCGCAGATATGAGTATCACCAATGCGGAGGGGAATGCATCTTTGCATTTAGCGGTTGAGAATAATCATAGAGTCGTTGTGGACCTATACCTGGAAAGACTCGTTGATGTCAACCAGAAGGGCCGACGTGGTTGGACGCCTTTACACGTGGCCGGTAAGATCCAATCACAAAGCACTGATATCGCGCAGGTGCTAATCGAAAACGAGGCTAATGTAAATGAGGTCAACAATGACATGGAGACGCCGCTTCACATCACAACGCAATATGGAAACAATAAACTGTGTGAAGTGTTGCTGAAGCATGGCGCGAACGTGAATGCCGTGCGTAATGGCGGTTGGGCGCCCATTCATATCGCCTGTCAAGTGGGCAATAAGGACGTGTTATCGACGCTACTTGCACACGATGCTGAACCGGATATGGCTCTAGAGCATAACATCACTCCTTTATACATCGCCGCCCTTAATGGACACTTAAAGCTTTTGGTTACGTTGCTTGCCAACAAAGGCAAAAAGGTCAATCCGTATACGCTTACGGATGACGGATGGAACGCCCTACATGTGGCCAGTATGAACGGTCATTCCGACGTGGTGGACACGTTGATTCGTATGGGAATGGATCCGAAATCCAAGGCCTACAACCAGCAAAACGCGCTTCATTTAGCGGCAAAGAACGGACATGGTGACGTGGTACGCTCACTGCTCTCGAAGGGCGTTGAAGTCAACTCACAATGCATGGATTTTACCACACCATTATATTGGGCCATCTACAATCAACACTCGCATATCGCTCAAATCCTCATGAGCAAGGGAGCAGCCCTTAATGCTACAACTGTGGATGGAGATACGTGCATTCATAGAGCTGTATCAAACAATGATATTGTGTCAACCAAGTTGCTTATCAAGGCAGGAGCCAAGCTCAATGTGCCTGATTCCAACGGGTTTACGCCTTATAAGACCGCACTGGCAGAGGACTATAATGCGATCGTGAAGGCTTTACTGGCGGCAGGGGCTGATCCCGACATGTAAATACAATTTGCTTTTGCTACTGTTCCCGATCGTTTTGGGATATTGTATGATATTTTACCTTTTTGAAGACATCAACCATAGAAAGGGTTCAGTCATCGGGCAGCGGCACGCCGCCACGCCGCAGATCATTTATACCAAATTGCACGCCGCCACGCCGCAGATCATTTCTACCCAATTATGGGGTCTGCGGCAAATTTGCCGCTGCCCAATGACTGCACCCTAATGTTGGAAATTCGGATTATGATTCTACTTGTATTTGACACTAAAATGGATATACAGCCTTAGAAACTAATCTGGAATCATTCGGTTTAGTGACCTATATATTGATAAGTACAAAATATAATTATTTAACATTGATATGTATAGAATATGCATCCATTTTGGAATAGTTATGTATCATTTTAGATGAACGCTGTCTAACTATTGACGCCAAAATAGCGAATTTAAAAAATGACGTGAACATTTTGTTCTGTTGAGATCCCATAAGACCGCCATTAAGATCTCCCTGTGAAAGCAGACCTCAAGGTTCTATAGCTTAAGAATTTTGACAGTCTATGCATGTCGATGTGTGGAATTCCCTTAAGCTTATTCATGTGTCTTATGGGATTTGAACACTTTTGCATTTGCACCTCCTTTCATATTTTTTGAAATTTATCGATTAAATCTTATCAAAATGGCAAAAATTGTATACCATGATATTCACAAAAGACGTATCTATGTTGTTATCTTAAAACAATTAGACTTATATTATTAGGTAATTAAAGATCAAACATTGAAACCGAATGATTCCAGATTAGTTTCTAAGGGTGTATTTAAAGCACTTCTATTCAATATATTGCTTAAATCGTGTTCCCACAAAACAATTGCATTACATATAGAATCATAAAAGTGCTTAGATTTGTGTTTTGTTTGTGTATATGTTCATTTTTGTATAATATATTCTTATGTATTCATATAAACACGCATAGGTTTTTTTTCTGAAAATACTTGATAGATGAAATAATTGTGTGATAAACAAATATACCGACTTCAAAATAAAATCAAAAGTTATGAATCTGGTTGACATGATTTATTGAAAGAGAACAATAGAATAGCTTTTTCGCAAGAACTTAAATCATCACAACATTACTGAAATACATAGATCTAATTAAGCAATCTCTACCACTTTGGCGTCGAAAACATTTTCAAACACATAGGGAAATGTCATGTTTCCGAAGCAGTTAGAAAACATGCACAGTCGGCAGATCGAACTACATGTATATAGCATATTTATTTTATCGGCGGTAAGTAAATTAAGTTCTAAATATATTAGTTACTACATTTGATATTTTTGAATTGAGGTAAGAGTAGCCTTTAACTTCCGTAAATTTTGGAAATGCAAAAAAAAAGAGGTGTTGACAATACAATAAGCAAATATACAATATCTATAGTAATAACACTGTGAAATTTTTTTAAAAGTTCAACCCGACTTCTTTCTATATGTAATAACAAAGCACAACATTGAATCATTTAAATTAAATTAACTAGATGGAAGGTGCTCATTTAGAGCACAACTATCTACAATCTTTTTCTCTTATATATATATATATATATATATGACTGTTTATATGTA
>LQRL01116026.1:0-11528 GCA_001703475.1 Hydroides elegans
CAGCACAGCAGTCATTTTTCTATAATTTATTATAAAGCGCATGTATGGGATGAGCGATCTCGAGCATCGGGCCAGCGGTGTATAGCGAAAACAGGGAACACTGCCTTTGAGGCTATTGTATATTAATCCCCCACTCGCTAGGAGCTCACTGACGCCCTTTACAATTGCATTTTTTATAAACAATACCTGCTATTCAAATAATCCCTTTCATATAAAAACCCCCCTATTGTTATCCGCCCATTGGTTCTTCCTCTGATTCGGAAACATTCGAGCTCAACGCGCGAGAAATTGGAATCGATTTGAAAATCTGGGGGGCCGGGAGTGCCGACTCGGAACCCGAATCCGGTATAATGTCATCTATTGCACTACTTAGTTCAGTAGATGTGACAGAATTTTGTCATATGTTAAGAAACGTTCAAGAGTTAGAAAAATACTCAAAACTGTTCTAATTAACCTTTAGATTCAGTTCACACAGCCTTGTTTTCTTAATTTAGGGTAAGTGCATAAAGATATTTACTCAACATAATTTGTTTGTACTGAAATCTAAAACAACACACATAATTCTCGATCCGCTTTATTCGACAAGATTAATCGTTTAGTATCAATTAATGTCTGTAATATAATTGCAGACAGAACACTATACGATTGATTTTTACCATAATATTTCGAGTCAATCTTCTAACAAATCTGAAAAAAATGACATTTTACTTCCGTGCATGGAATCCTTTAATTATTGTTCTAATTAACCTTGAAATTGTTATAAATGGAAATCAGAGTTGGTAATGCATGTTTTTATTTCGTTATTTGATATATGATATCTGAAATATCTGTCTAATTAAATACTCATGGTCAAACGGGTCATATTCTAAATTAACCCGAGTATTTGTTAAGCTGAACAAAGTGCTCTAAACTGATGAAATCACGGGTTTTTCTCGATCATTTACAGTTAGTAAAATTCAAAGCACTTTCTTAACTTACCTGATGTCGCCTTTTGTTAATCTTGAATATATGTTGAGAAATCTGAAATCTATAGAAACATAAATAAATAACACAATTTAGGTAATAGCAAAACATAGCATATAAGTATTTCACATTTTTGATATACATTTCTTTCAGAGGAACTATTGATAGTAGGATAATAATATATTTTATACGTAACAAACCTAATGATCGACATGTTCGACATGTTCCTCGCCGTTATTGCCATGCAATACCATGCGCAATCATCTAATTTTCAAAAGTCCAATTATCAAACGAGTTTTCTGACCGGTTAATTATAGCATCGCATATCAAGTGGGAGCTCTTTAAAATATTATATATAACATATATATGCAATAGTGTAGAATTGAAAATGGAACATGTTTCATTTAATAATCTTAAATAGCACAAAATTAGATAAATGTACTCAAATATTGATAAACTAGATGATTAGTAATATAAGGTTTCGTTCGTTCCTGTTCCTTATTTTATCTTAATCTTTGCCATGCATAAAATATTTTTTTCTGTAAGGCTAATAAGTCACAGATTGCAGCATCTATGGTTATACAGCTTGATATGAAATTTCAATGTTTCCAAAATGTTTTGACTGTTAACGACCGTTTGTAGGACAGAGCGAGTTTCATGAATATCATGACGTTTGCGTATAATACTACCCCGCAATGAATCTCACATGAGAGTGCGTGAGACTCACACAAATCTCATTGTGTGGGTCTTACATTGTGAGACTCACTGTGGGTTCACAAATCTTTTCATATACTCATATGAGACATATTTTAGCTAACATAAGACTCACATGATCTTTCTAGTCCCTCAGGACTGTAAAAAGTGGCCACATTTTAACCTAACGGGATATTACAGATTGATTCTTACGCGATATAACTATGTTTACTTGGTACTAAGTGAATACAGTATCGCTTTACATCTACACAATTATACCAATGAATCATTATAGAATATGCCATTCATTGCTCGTTGCAAAACTATATTGATAATATAAAGTGAATGCAATATCTTTTTTGCATATGCAAATCTATGCCAACGTGACATTAAAATAAATGCCATTATTTGCTCGTTGCAATCACATGGATATTCATATCATTTTCCTATCATATGAACATCATATGGCCATCATGACGAAATTGTCTAAAAAGTAGAACAGAGTGTGAGAAAGTCTTTACAAACTAAACAGCAGCAAATAATTTGATCGAACTATTTGACCAACACTTGATGTCATATATTTGGGCATTGATAGAAGATGTTGACAGAAGATGTTGACAATTTCTTTGAACAAAATACCAATACAAATGTAGACAACATCAATTACAATAACTCTTATTGTAATTTAAGCATCCATGTTGATAAAAGGGTTGACAATATGTCCCTAGATGTTGAATGAATAATAGAGTTTTATATGTGAAAGAATGAATTACAACAGGAGCTCCTATAACAAATTCAAAATATGAGCAATCCTTTGATATGCTTGACAATACTGCTATCCTATCCTATTGTGACTATTCAGATTCCTAACAAAATATGTTAAATAATTGATAGGGCTGCTTTATGGGATTGAAGACTATAATATTTCAGCATAATTCATTTGGATTATATTTGTTAAATTGGCATCGTTACAGAGATATACTGTTTTGCTCATAAGAGCCAATATATTAAATATAAACTAAAAATGAATATTTTGATACCACTTTTATGTTGTATCTTTCTAACTGTGACGCTCTCTCATGCACAAATAAGTACAATAAAGGAACTGAATTATAATGTAATTAAAAATACTAAATCCGCACTTAACGTATCGGAATATATAATGACTAGATCAACAATTGAATGCGTAACCCGTTGCGAGAGAACGCATGCGTTTTCTAGGGTAAACTACAAAAAGCCTGATTGTGAAATTTTAAATTTCGAGCAAAATACTAGGGAAGAATTTGTGGTAGAAAGTGGATGGAAATTTATTGGTGAGTATGTTTACGTAAATAATTATGGAAATTTATTGGTGAGTATGTTTACGTAAATATTCAACATTTATTTCCTTAAAGAGATGTTTGATTTATATGAGAGATTATTGTATGAAATATACTTTGATGGAATTGAATAAAATGCTCAGTATACTTATATAAGGTATTGTGATTACTTATATTCAGGTGATAGTATACATATTCTATTCAAATATAAATTATAGTGATGAATTCGTTAATCGTATCTGAATAATTACGTTTTTATTAAAATTATTTTTGCTTTTATCAGAAAAGGATGTTTGTCTGTCGGAACCGTGTCCAATTGGTACAATATGTAGAAGACAAAATGGCGGATATACATGTTCTTGTGGTTTGGGCTACGAAGGTGCTGGATGTCAGTGTAAGTAAGAATAATTCCATTGTGCTATTTCTACTTAGTATTTCAGATATCAGAAAAGTTGACATACGTATGTATTGATAAGAACTCAATTAAGCACTTTTCTTTGTTAAGATGAGTAACGTGTCAATTATTATCCGTGTAATATGAAATTATATTATATATGTATTTATATATCTATCATTAGTGAGATGACGATGCCAACCCTATTATGATGACCCTAGTATGATGTATTTGATTACAATAAGAATCTAAAATGATTAGTTACGGATCACCCCGATCACAAACTCCTTATCAAAACCACAGTTGAAAGCATCTGTACCAGTCAACCTTTTCGGAATGACGTATTTTGTCTTGAACATATATCTGTTTATAGCACTTTTAGTTTGAAATTCATGTTTCTGTGGTTTTGGTCATGAAGTTGCTGGATGTCAATGTAAATAGCAATGGATCGTATTCAGGCATTGAACATAACATTAAATTTTACGTTTTAATTTCTTCATGGAATGATTCCATGCATCAAAATGCTAACATTTTAATGCTTCTGTTAAGTTTATCAATGCTCACAAACCAAATGTTGTTTATCAAATGACATTAACTCGATATCAAACTTGTAGATAGCTCCAATAACATAATTCTTATTATGGTCGCTACGGGTAGTATGACTGATGTGCTCAGCAAAACATCACAACGTATGCCCACCATAATCGATTCAACTACCTTGGGTGAAACCACAAACAGGATAGCACTAATTTAATTCATTTCCTTTATACTTGCTCTCTTTTACAGATCGTTCAAATGACATTATCCTCATTATGGACGCTACAGGAAGTATGCCTGATGTACGAAGCGACACTTCACAGCTTATGTCCAACATCATAAACTCAACCAACTTGAGTGAAACCGCAACCAGGATAGCCCTTGTATCATTTGACACCGCAGTGCGGACCCATTTCGATCTGGATTCACCCACTTCCTATGACAGGGAGCAGATTCTTGATGGTATTTCAAGAATTGTGTATTTCAGTGGAGGACCACGGCCGTATGATGCGTTTTTGAGGGCGCGTGATATTCTTCGAGATCAGAGCAGGTAATGGCTATCACGCTTTATTATATAAGTTCCTTATTTTTAAACTGTCTTTATTTCAATGATGCGAATAATCTTAAAGGTATATAGTCTATAACCCAACCCAAATCTCATTATGACATTATGCAGACTTCGTATGAGTTAATTTTAGAAAGCCACCATTAGCTCATTATGTCTGTGCACAAGCAGTAGAGCTATTAGATAGCATAGAATATATAACCTGATCTAGACAATAAAACATACAAATTATATTTGATCATTAACTTTCAGTTAGGAGATTTTCAAGTGATATTTGAATGAATAAATTGTATTTTATATGTATATTTTAATGCACTTTATATCAACATGCCATTTAATAAAATGTTATCAAACCAATATATCCTCATTATGTGACATGCATGTATCTAAATTAAGATATGATTCATAAACCTAATTTATAAAGGAACTACACGCGCAATTATCTATGTGAGCCCTGGAAATGAACCAATCAAAAGCTCATTGTTGATAAACAAATGTGATTAATTAATATATTGTTACGTTGATTTGGATATCCTATGAATTTGAATAATAAAAAACCTATCCTTTAACTAAGGAACTACACGCGTAACTACATTATCTATGTGAGCGATGGAAATGAACCAACGGACCAGGCGGCCTGGGTTCGTGACGTTCTTGGAGCTTCGGCGGATGGTCCAGATACTGCTAGGTATTCATCTTATTCAATTTTAACGATCAAAGGTTAGTCAGAAATTCGCTCCTCAACAATCATCCCCCCAGCCCCCGCGGTGGCCGACTAAATAAGATGGCTAGCTAACGGCTTGCACGACTGCACAGTACCAGTATTAACTGCTCGGTATATATTGTTATTATATGCATTATATTATTTTTTTCGATTTAAAAAAATGTTTAATTTGGATTCCGACACATAAAGCAAATATATACTGATAGAAACAAATATAAGAAGTGAAGTATGCTGAACAGAAAACATATAGTATATTGTATTGATATAAGTTACCCAGATAAAAAAAAATATTATATTATTTTTCTTTCAACATAACGTCATCATTGACATGGCAACATACATACTTCATATTTTAGGAAAAGCAAAAGAAACCATGGCTTTGTTGTATGTCAATGTCGAAAACACAAACATATAATAGATAACAACCATTTTTTAAACATGAATTTTACTGTAACTTTGTTAAGAATTACGATTTTGCAATCATAATTGACTGAGCAGATATTTTCTGTCTTTGTTATAATGATTTAGCGATATGTTTTTTATCAGAATTAGAATGCTTTGTGAAGTTTATTTATATAATCAATGCAGTTTTATCCTAATAATAGAAAGTTTATTTTCTTCAGCATCATCCTTATTGGAACATCAGGATCCGGCTCGGGCTGGAATAACTTGATTCTTTTCAATAACAACCCAGATGACAGGTTTTACTTTGGCTCCGATGCAACGACGCCAGGTGTAATCGACATTATTTTGTCCTAAATTGGAAGGAGGTCAAATAAAATGAAAAACACCTCAATTGTTTTCATAACAACCCAGATGACAGGTTTTACTTCGGTTCCAGTGTTACGACCTCTGGTGTATCGACATTATCTTGTCTTAAGCTGTAAGGAGGTTAAATACAAATAACTATTTTTTTTCAATTCATAATTAACTATATTGAGAATGCTAATGACAAGTTTTACTTCGGTTCATATGTAACGACGCCATGTTAAATTGTGATTAGATTGGCAGGCAAATAGATACGTTGCATCTTTTTTGATGGCTTTGTATACTTTTAACATTGTTTGACGCCATAGATTACGTGTTGGTAATATCTATTGGTAATTCAATATGTGGGTATCCTAGTAAACATTTATAATTTAAACGCCAATTTCATATGTCATATACATAATGCGTTTTGCAGTTCAAAACATGATGACTTTTAATATTTTAACATGTAGTTGATTCTCAGACGATAGGCCACTAAAGTTTAATCGTTGTGTAATACAATATATAATTATTGCTATTACTTAAAAATAAATTAGTATAAATCAAGTACAAATGATGCTTTCAAAAAAAAAACAATAAAACCATAAGAAATATAACTGTTTACGATGAACTTTTGATATTTTCTGTTATAGTGAATATAATATAGTGTATGATCCAAAAATGCAGACTGTACAGCTGAGTTGCCTCGTCTTCAAAGAAACAAAAACGCATGCTTGATTTGTCTCTTTGTCTTTTGCGCTTACCTATTATTATAAACAAACGATATATGAATGCCGAAATGTCGACGAAGAGATAGTTTTTTATTGGTTGAAACATTTATATTAAACATGTATACATGATAGTTCCGACATCTAACATAATAGCATTAAATGTTGGGATATTGCAATATTTACGTAAACAATATATGACAATAATATATAACAAACAATAGTGCTTCCCTTAATACAAAACTTAAGTTTGTGGTTTTTAGACTAACACCATGATAACATTTAATTCACAGATCACAACACATATTCCAAACAGACATATACTGATATTGAGCATTGTTATAAAACACAGATCAGACGTTTTTAAGAAGTTGAAATATGTATATTGCCTTAGTTAATAATTAGTGCATAATTAGTAATTTTATTTGTTTTCACATAAAAATTGCTGATATTTATAATTTCATGTGATTTCCTAAACGACTCAACGGATAGCATGGTATCTTAAAACCATTATTAGACTACGCCACAAAGTCACTTTGTCGGGTTGGTCTATCAAACATCAAATCTTTAACTATAATTATTCTCATCGTCCTCATAATCTTACGGATAATAATATGAGTAGCCATAAGGATAATCATAAGGATAGCCATAAGGATAATAATAATAAGGTGCACTTGGAGAATCCTCAGTCGAGTCCATGCCTGAAATATTCACACTTGTGATATGATAAAATGTATCACTAATTACAATAATGCATTGATTTAATAAATGCTTTATTGAATCAGGATGGTTTCTAGATCCAATAATAAATTCTCTTTTTAAATGTTTGTCATTATGTTATTTATTTAGGAGAGGTCACATAGGAAAACATGATTGTAGTCATATATATGACTATAAAGCAAATATGTAGATTATATGTGTACATTATATATGTATATTTTAACAATTCTGTTTACATTTGAAAAGCAAAGCATATTATTATGATACAGTAATTACAGCGCCCAAATAGCTAAAACATGCTTAAATACAACATTTAAGGACTAGAAGGAACACTTTTTTAAAAATCGAATATTTGAGGGGGACAAATACAGTTAATAAATCGAAATTGAATAGTTTTACCAATAAGCCAAAGATATATTTGATAAAATAGATATATAACAAAAACAATTTATAATTCGCTTACATGTTACGCCAGTGTATCCGGAAGGGCACTCACAGACAAACCCATGTTCATTTGATTGACAGGTCCCTCCGTTGTTGCATTCGTTAGCATCGCATGATTTTGAATCTGAAACGACACAAAGGTCCGATTGATTAGAATCCATAAAATGTCTATTTATTTAATCATGGAAAACATCTATCAAGCGTGTTTTTGATCATTAAATGACACAATGTATCTATAGGACTAGCATCCATAGGATGAAATGAAAAAATACGGAAAACACATATCAAGCATGTTTTTTTTATCTAAAACAACACAGTAGGATAGCATAGGACCATAGGATAAAATTACACAAAATCACTTTGAAACATAAAATAAACATCCAAAAAAATGGGAAACACCTTTCAAGCATGTTATTTAATCTGAAACAACACACAGGTATCCTTAGGATAATGTGATAACATATGGGGAACATCTATTGAGCAAAACGATTTGTTTACTTCAAAATCGGTGATCAATAGCTTGATCACCGCCTTTTTGTTGATAATTTTAAAACAGTGTTCATGCTTAACGAAAGTGAGTACCTTTTGACAAGGGAAATGATGCAATGCAAATTATGGTTCACTAATCGCGTGGAGATTTGATACAAAGGCTATGTTCGCGAATAATTTTACACCGCATCGATCATGCTCTATAGTAGACTCCGATACAATGATATATTCTTTATAAAGTTAATATATACATAATTGAACATATTTTTCAAAACAAAGTTAACAGGCATTGAATGGTGCAAAATAGGCACAATGTTTCTATGAACTGACCAACGCTATGTAAGTTTGACCTCATATTGTGATACTTTCTGAACAACTTCAAAAAATACTTCACAGCATTGACGTAATCTAACTATAAAGCTCAATTTGAGATGTTTGGTTTAAAAATCATTTGTGTAACCGTAACTATCAAATACTGCGTAATCAGTTGATTCTTAAACAAATTATAAAGAGTTGAACGTTATAAAGAGTTGAACAACATATTTTATGTTATACCTACTTCAATCATTTTAATTTGAATGTCATTTAGTTTGTTCTTAACGTTCTGAAATACAACCAACAAAAATGATTAAAAAAATCATTAAGAACATAAAGGATGTATGATAAATGTGACTTGCATATAAACTCGATCGCAGCTTCATCCTCAAACTCTATGTCCGTACCGGGCGTTTCATACTTAAGAAATTCACATTGTGAATTCCCAAAATTTGCGTGATTGCAATCGTTTCTTTTAGCGCATTTTAATGCACATTCTATGGCCGAGTGAGCACGAGCCATTGACGTGACATTAAGCAAAGCTTTTTGTCCTTTCAATACCTTAAATTCTTTTGCAGCAATAATAGCTTTTATTTCATATAATATACCGATTACGAGAAATTTGTATAGATCCATGATTTGCATTTGTATATATTTATAAATATGAAATTAAGAAAATATTTTAATAGATGTGATGGTTTCTCACTATCCTTTATAATATGCGATGTGCGGTTAAATATATTATGATAGACCTTAATTATCATAATGTTTGGTTACATCCTAGGCAATAATGATTTTGAATTATATGAATTTCGTGTCAGTTGTGAAGCCTAGACCATATTTGCCAAACCGAGATTGAATAACCATAATAACATAACAATGGATCAATCGAGTGTGCTTTATGCTCCATTAGCCTTATATCTTATAACAGTCATTATAGAAACCCGAAGCAAAATAGTCAACATCGTAAAAATACTCAAAGGCAGGTTTGGTTTTAAGACAGGGGTTTATGAAATACGTGAAGTCATATTTGTGTATGTTTTATTTCTTTATTACATGCAATTCAAGAGGTAACTCGTACGTTGGTCCATTATGTTCAAGTTACGGGATTTTTTTTAGTATGGTTCACAGGTCTTGTAAGCATTAAAAAGCCAGATATGTGGTGTATGACATTTACCCTTTTGGACATATATTGTCATATATCATATATAGGTTTATTTGTTACCATTACTTTGTGAATCATACTCTTATGGTTTTGATCACATGCGACCTATTTTCTATATAACCGTAAATGACATCTATCTCTATTTATATTAATTTAAAGATAGAAAAATATTTTCTCGGTGTAATTCTTTTACCAATTTATGATTACAAGTGATCGGATGATAGCTATAAGAAATTTATTTGACATATAACGACTATGAAATGAATAAAAAAACACGGTCCTCGTTATGCAAATAAAAGTGCTGACAGAAGGAAGGCAACAAAACCCCAATAAATTTATTTCTGTTTCAGTTTTCTTTGTTAACAAGGAATAAATTGCTGAATTAATCAGTTGTGTATTTGCTGTCTGTGTTGTGTCCTTTTTAACTTTACATTTATAGAGTACTATTGACATAAGTAACTATGTAATCAGATAATTTTGATGATTATTATGCGTGTATTACACTACTGTTGGCAATAAATAATGTTGAAATAGTGTACGAGACCAAATAAAAGGTACATTGGTGAATGTGTAATTTATTGATAAGAATAGTATATATTTCACATTAGTCGTTATATATTTCTCAGATCTAGTTTAATCTGTACCTTGCGGTTGCAGTGGCACCAACCATTATGCAACATTATTTGCATGTTTTACTGTATAGACATAGACAGTAAAACTACTATCAAATAAGAAAAGCATAAATAAATAACTAAATAAAAACATTAAATTTGTTAAATGTATCACATAAAGGATTACTTCTTCATTCCAGGCATAACCGTTTTTGCTGTGTTATTTCCAGTATATATATTTTGACTTATGGTTATGCCTTAGGCTACCGCTGGTGGCATCCATGTTGATTGGGTCTGCAACAGGGATATTAACCTATTTATATGAACCTCTGCATAAATATACTGCTCTTGGTTATACACCATCAACATTGAACCCTATGTATTTTATCATCTTTGCGGTATGGTCCCTAAAGTCAACTTGATTCTTTAAGCAATCGCATACTTGTCAAAGTTCATGCAAAAACAACATGAAACGAGGATAAATATAGAAAACAATACAAACAAGAACAACCAGCTACTTTTTTATAGATGTTCCTAACAAATAATACTTCTAACCTCTAAATAACCTGAAATAACGATTCGATTTAACAATTTTTTGTACCTATAAGACTTATACTTATAAGAAGACAATTATCAGTTAAGCGCAAGCACGACACTATCTTCAGATTAAATGAGGATATGGAAATCAACAAAACATACTGACAACCCTTCAATTCATAGTCAACATTTTGTTATAAAGGTTTTCCTCTACCAAACCAATCTTCGTTGAATCTAAACACTTCTCAATTTGTTTCCTGCAACGATAACATATCAGCTATAAGTAGGATACCAGAAAGCAGAAAATGTTTAAACTAATATTTTTCCATAGAAATAGTCGACTCATATATGTTATTATGTTACTAAAACAATGTATTTCTTTTCAAATAAACAATCGTTGAAATAGTATTATAACGTCACTATAGATGAGACGTCACAAAATCGTGCACCTTTTTTTGTAATACTTACGGGAAATAATGTTACATTCCATACCTATAAAAAGGGCACCTAGGCCTGAAACTCTCCAGGTTCTAAAATAGAATATAACTGTAAAATCATAAATGAGACCAGCGCTAAT
>LQRL01116035.1:0-21157 GCA_001703475.1 Hydroides elegans
CCGGTATCAACGATACCGTAAGGCAGAATGAGGTTCAAATCTGTATCACTTCACATCCACAGATATTTGAAAACCGATAAACAGTTTTCGGAAATTTTCTATGGTGATTGCTGTTGTTAGAGAGTGTTTCTTCGAGAATGACTCGCTTGAAGTTATTGTTGCGTTTACTGACCGCAGACATTGGGTTAACTCCTGGTAAAATTGAAGATAGAAAGTGTATCATCATTCTTTATTTGATCTTGCAAAGTAAGTTTGTCAGGGTTGTTATAATTGTGTGATTGAATGTGAAGGGTGAATGTAAAGAAAAAAATACTGCAATGATTAGTTGAAACCAAATGCGACTAAACACTAGTAATCTATGACGACTTTCTGTAAAAATAGAAACGCAATACCAAACCTTATAAGAACCGGATGTTGCAACACGGGTTAGGTAAATGTATTACTGAGAGCAATTTTATTTGATCGTCTTGTCATACATTTTGTTATCCTATCTTATCCTTTTCTGCATTTATGTGTACTTGTAAATAAGAATATACATGTATTTATAATATCGTCAGCTGCACGAAAAATGTATGTATGCCTTTTATTAAGTTGTATTTTTTGCGACGGTTTATTATGGTTTATAATTTTTATGTACTTTGCCTCCAGAAAAATGTATTTCGAAAATTCCAAAATCGTCTGTTTAAATATACTTGGTAGAAACAGTAGCAAATATAGTGTCGATACTATAAATTGAAATTATTCCCATATATATTGAAATAAATAATCAAAATGCTCTATTTCGTCGTTTTCTTTGCCTATGTGGAGTTATCAATCATGTATTTGATGTTCCCTTGTCCGTTTATCGAAAAACAATGTGCAGTTTGCTTTTTTGACTCTTCAATTGCAAACATTGAAGCGTTAATTGAAAAAAAAACGAAGAGGAAAAAATTAACATTACGAATAATTGACATTAACATTAATTGGAAAAAAAACGAAGAGGAAAAAATTAACATTACGAATAATGATGTTATGCGTTGAAGTTGGAAACCCGAGTGATGATTCTTATTTATTTTTGAGTAAATACATCCATTGAAATATGCACATAATTTGAACAATCATAAAGTTCCATTCAATTATACAGAAACAAATATCTTTATTTTATAGCTCGCTTATCAAATCAACCCATTAGGCCGCCTTCGACCATATCAGTTAGGAGCACCAAAACCCTAAATATCCAATCATAAATAATTGTTTCACTTTGTACCTTAACTCACAAGTCGTATCTTAATAATCTTTCAACACTCTCACCACTAACAAGTCAAACTGACCAGGTATAGAAGAATATAAGAAAAAAAATCTACGAGTTAAATACTGGAAACTGAAAGATTTCTACCAAGGGACTTAAGACAACACGCTCTCTAAAGTGGTACAGTTGCGTATTAACACATTTTTATAGCACCACACATAATGCTGTAATATTTTTTTGTTAAGTTATAATACCTTACCGGAATGCAAGTGACTTATTTTAATATGAGTACATATTAGTATCAATCATAAATACATTAACATAACTTGTAAACATTGATTAGATTAGCTTAGAAACTTTTAGCATGTACCGGGAATTCATAATCTCATTCCAAAAATTCCGAGAATTCAACTGAAAATGTATACATTGTTGCGTCATATACATAATCATATACCGTCAATATAACATTAACAGGCCTTCATCAGCAACAATATTTTCAAAGACAACATTTCGATCACCAGTTAACAGCATGCAAGCAATGCAAAACTCAAAATGGATAAATGTCTATTAGCCTCAAGTATTACAATTCATATGGTAGTTCTAGCCTGCTTCAAATGACTATCGTCTCAATAAATATTTGATTCAATGCTCATAATTAATCCATCTTTGTAATATAATATACAATGTAATATAATTTATATATGTTGTGAACAACAATACAATATAGTTCTTTCAAAAGCAAAAACGTTATTCATTACCCTAATATAATTAACAATAAATCGAAATAGGTTTGGTATTTTTATATTTCCAAATAAAAATATTAATAAGAAAATATACAATAACGATCCAAATAACATCTCAATACAAATGCCTAAAAAACAGATACCCCAAAGCAAACTGGATGCTACAAAACTAAATAATAGTAAAATTCCCTAACAAAAAAAAAGCTACTAAAGCTTTTATGCATTCATGGAATGCTCATATGACTAAAGTGCATATATCATCTGAATTACAATATTGAGGCGGCCCGCACCATATCCATCATAAGACAGGAAACTACTTATTAACAAAGAATATATGTTTTAGAAACAATATTAGTCTAGTTATCTACAAAAAATACATCTGTTATCCTAGTACATTGTATTTATGCTCTTTTTCCCTGAATGTTAATGCCGATTCATTTCATTTCCTAGTATTACACGTCATGGAAGCCGTTATGCAAATTACACAAATATATTAATTTCTCATAAGCTGTTTAACTTTTAAATAATTAATAAATACACAATTATTTTTGCCGATTAGATATAGAGACTAGAAAACCCACTTAAATACTTAACAATTTAACTCAATCTTGAATCTTAACAAATAGCATTCGAAATACGAATTATTCTATATTTTCAAATCAATACATGTATCTATATTGGTGTAAATAAATATAGTTTTAATATATCATAATCAGAATTCATTCTAACATCTATAGTCGTTTATTTCTTAGAATTATGAAGCTAATTAAACTTTCTGAGATTTTAATAATCATGCAGTTAAAGCCAACTAAAATATAGTTCAAATCGCCAGCTTTTATGCCGTACGTTGCCGGACTATTACATTTATTAACACCTATCGCGATTCTAATCCACATAATTTCCTTTATATCTAAAAAATAGTTTTTTTTTTTTTAATTCTGTGAAATTTCTTATACATGTATTTCGTGAGCCGTAAAGCTTTAATTATTATGATCAACATCCTTTTCCTTACACCTAAGACAGTGAGTTTTGACTAAGCTTTTAATATTTCCTGACTTCTGCGAAAATTCTTATATTTTAAAAGCAGCAGCTTTAAATATAATGATTTTTTTCTTTGCGCATTATATTCGGAATCATAACATTACATCTACGCCTTATGGGTGGCACCCCCACTACCAACGGCCCCAGGACGAAACCTCAATTCGCCACTGGCATCAGTACCAGTGGCCGGATGTTGCGTCACGCGAATCTGAGGCACCGCAGCGCCCTCTCGGTCCACACTTCCGCTGCCGAATGAAATATCTTCGGCTGAGCCGAAACTAGCCGAAGAGCTTGCAGAGGACTCCATGATGTTTCCGCTGCTGTCTGGAGTTGAAGGAGAGTTGAGTTTAGTTCGGGAACTGCGTTTGGGCGAAGGTTTTGAAGAGGAGCTCATGTACTCTATTTCCGTTTTGTGGATTCCTGAAATATAGAGGTTTTTGTGTTCATTATATAATTTATTTAATCGAATTTTATCTCATCCATATTCGTTATACAGAAGTTACTTTTAAAGAGTAAGTTTGCATTGGAATTATCAACAGATTAATAACGATGACACTAAACACAATTAATGCGACCGATCGCATTCACATCTTCAATGTAAATTTAAATGCTCTTAATCTAAAACCCTCAATATTCAGTTTATCAATGCCTCTTACATTTTATATGATTGATATGCATATTATATATGCATATATTTATTCAATATTAACCATTCACATATTGAAAATCGAAAACAATAAATATTGCTTACCCTTTTGCTTGATCAAGTCCTCGCGCAACGCCCGTTTCTTCGGTTCCTGGTCGTCGTATGCCTCACTCGTATCATCCCTCAGATTGAGGTATCCGATAAGTAGAACCAATGTGATAAAGAACATGTTCGTGGTGATGCCGAGGACAGCTGACATAATTGGCCATTGGTGGAGATAGTACCTAAACGGGATAAATGATAAACATTTAAATTGCAAAATTTCATATAGCTTAGTGAATGTTTAATTTGGTGATTTGGCGATAACGATAAAAGATTGTCATTTAATTGATTAAATAACTATTTTTTATAGTTATCGCTTAACCTTAGAATAGCACATTCACTTATATTGGCATATATAAATACTATTTTAAATACACCATACATTCAAAGCAATCACATGAAAAAAAATGACTGTAAAAACACATTATCTGCTATTTCAACAATTATCCTTGATTGGATTATTTACGTCTTAGAATTATCGATAAAACAACAAATATGTTTACCTTAGTCCAGTAAAAGATGCATGTATTTGTAGGAATGATCTGTAGATTCGTACTTTCTTACTCTGGACTTCTATTAAGGCACCCAATGCCGGGCGGTACTGTAATTCAACAAAATAATTTACTCAATCAGACAAACAATATAGTTTCGTATCGCTTAACATAATGATTTTAACATAACAGTAAACAATTTAATTTCCATAGGGGATTTCACATGATTTTTTTTTCGGGGCACCAAATGGCGCCATAGCAGTCGATTTTTTTTCGCCATTTTCAGATTCATTGTGCCATTGACGCCCTCCTATGAAAATTCCTGGCAATTACTCAGTCCCCGACTTTTATACACATTTTATATCTAAACAGTCAAGAAATATAATTGTTATTTATTGATTATTAAATCAGACCCGAAAAACAATGACTCACTGGATCTTCTTGATAGTTACTGAAAAGCTGTACACGAAGCGTTTGTTTCTGCTCAGTTGAGCCTAGAAGAAGTGTTGGAATGTAAAATACTGTCTCTAATATACGATGCAAATATGATTTGAATCGCAACAGCATCTAGAAACAAAAGAAATAGTTTGCCTGATTATGCTTATATATCCGCTTCGATATGACAACAGTTTCAATTGTAGTCAAACATATAAAGCTGTTAAGGCATAGTCTACATACAAATTCGTAGTTTATTTTCAAATTCTCTATATATTTTCATTAATGTTCATAAATAGAACTTTTAATTACTTACTGTCCGTGAGGAAGTATGAACAACTTCTCCGTATCTTGAATAGAACTTCATGATCACCATAAACATCCCTGGGTATTAAAATATGCCATACAAATAGCGTTAATGCAATATAAAACGAATTGAAACAGGTGAAATTTAACACAAGCTCGAACTTTATAAAAGGAAATTCCTGATGGGAGACTATGTGGGGTAAGCAACATATATGTCAGTAAAATGCTCTCCGTAAAGCAACTATCGTTATTTGTAATACTTCGTACATCTTTTTCTATTTTCACTCAAGTGACAGGTTGATAAATCTCAGATTGAAGGTTTCAATCCCTAAATCTTAGTAGACATGGTATCGATTATGTTTTACAAATCGAACATAAAATATCGTTTCCCTGTTGAAGTACACCGAACACCCTAAGTTGCTCCCTCATAGGAAGCAAAATTTATTTGTTTGACAATACGTTTTCATATCGCCAATGCTAAAATTCGTTCATTATGAATATTCTATTAATCTTATAAACAAAATAATGTTTTCCCATTATGATAAAGAGCTGGTTATTTGTATTCACCAAAAAAAAAATAAACATATTGCTGTGATAAGAAATATATGTTTAAAAAAATTACCATGCTCCACATTTTCTGGACATTCTGGCATTTCGAAAATCAGGGACACTTCATACGTTTGACCACGCATCAGCAGCTGAAAGCAATGAATATAAGAAATAGTGTAAATTGAGAAAGTAAAGGAAACGTGTATTACCATTTTTATCTCAGATATACTGTCCAAAAAAAGTCAAGCCCCCTTCCAAGATTTACTATTATCGTATGCAGAAAAGTACACTTTAAAAAGCATTGAAAAAATCATCGCGTTTCCTTTTTTCTTGTGTAACTTGGTACATCAATATGTTAAGTCTATCCATTAAACCAATTTGTTACAAATGGATTAGTTCAACCCGGCTGTATTGAGCAAATGTGAGACACCCCGTTTACCATAACCATCCGAATGGCAGATATGGTATCTCCGATTTCATTGTGGATAAACCCACTATATCAAATCCAATCGGGAAGAAATCAGCCATGAGTACATTTAACACATTGATTAACAATATTCTGAACCAAAAATTATAAAGCGATTGGATTGCAAACACAAACAATACGTTTTTGAACCTTGCACTTCTGCATAGGTTAATAGTAAAAACTGGAGGGGGGGCTTGACTTTTTTTGGACAGTGTATATGCACCATAACGGTTTAAGTGAGGTAAAGTTAGATGCAAAATAAAATCATGATATTGAAGATTATAAAATGCAAGTACAATATATAATGAATAAAAAGAAGACATAAGTTTAAGGTAAGCAATAAACATTACCTCTGACTGACTATCCTTCAATAGGGACAAATTTGCTTTTGGAAACTCACACAAAATGCCCTGCTGATAATCATCACAATCGCTCCTGAAAAAAAATCAATAACGGTTAATTTGTCGATAATATATACTAATTGTATATCATAACATCACAGACACAAATGTCAATCACAAGGATATACTCGTACCAAGACCTGTCATAATTCAAAGATATTTCAAATCAAATGCATTTCATCTTCATTATTAGATGATGTATACAGAGCCCACATTATCAATACATGTTTAAAAGGTATAGTCATTAGTGTTATCAATAGATACATTAAGTTTATTAAAAAGTTTCTTTGATAGAGCAGGCTAAGAAAAATGGTGCATTATGTAAAGTAGTAATTTTAGTATGATAATGAGGGAAATATGGCATATTTGGAATTACAAGGAAGCATTTGTAAAACACGAAAAGGCCCCAACCGCCCCCGATTCATATAGGTATTGAAAATTCCGTATTGGCTCATGTTTTGAAATGCCAAAGTTCAAGCTTCCGGTGGTGAATTAGGCATTACTGTAAAAATACACATCTAAACATCAATACCTTTCATTTGAGCATACAAGGAAGTATTTGTGAAACACGAAAAGGCCCCAACCGCCCTCCGATTCCAAGGGGTATAGCCCATCTCGTATAAGATTTCAGGTGGCGGAATCTGGCTAAAACTGTCAAAAGGCACATCTACATGCCGAGACTTTCATATGAGCCTATTCCCAGGTCTCTACGACCATCCGTTACAAGGATACAGCCTGGAAAAGCTCATGTTTCGAAAACATTCGGACGGGCGGACAGACGGACAGACACCCCGAATCTATAGGCCCCCAACCTTTGTGGTTGGGGCCTAATCACCGCAGTTTTGTTTTTTTTTTTTGGCCAAATTCGACCAACTTCTAAAAAGCATATCTACACACCAAGACCTTTCATTTGAGCCTATTATCAGGTCTCTATGCCCTTCCGTACAAAAGTTCTAGGCCGTACAAGAAAGCGAGGACAGATTCTTCCAGACCAGTCTACTCGTACGTCACACCATAGTTACGTCCCCAAACAATTCCTGATTCAAGCAATGTGATTGTACGAGAAATTTAATTTCCTAGATACTTCCCCCAAACAATTAGGGATTCAAGCAATGTGATTGGACGAGAGATTTTACTTCCTAGATACTTCCCCCAAACATTGAAAAATAAATAGCTTGTGATCAGATTGGTCAATTTTACAAAAGCGGACAGTGGTCCGCAAGAATGGTGGTCTGCAAGAATGGACGGACGGACACCCCAATCTGTACAAGTAGTGTAGCATCCCAACTTTCGGGTTTTGGTCTGAAATGTTCAAATGCTGTAACAAAGAAGTTTTCGCTTAGCCAATATGAACTCGTTTAAGTAATAAATCAATAAAATACCTACCTAAAACTAAGATAAACCTCCCTTTCATGAGCGATGGGCGGCATGTAAGCATACAGAAAACTGCTATATAAGAACACTGAAAGCCATAATACCACGATGAACAATGACACAAGGGTAAATAGCTGTTGTGCAATGAATTTGAACTTTGAGCACCATTTAAAACCTATCACTTTTCCCCATTCAAAAAGGGAATCTATCCAGCTGAACAGCACCATTTTTGTTTACATGTCCTTGACCTTTCTTTTGGTTATCGGCATTTTTAATATGAATAGTCTCGTTTGTCGTTCGTGTTTGAGCTTTCTGTCATTTGATTTTGTTCATCCATGTAGATTGTATGCCACAAACGAACAATTATATTCATCTGATTGAGCACCTCACGAGCTGTTCCCCCAAAAAGGTGTTCCCCACCAAATTCCAGCTGGCTTGGAGATTTGGAGAAAATCCGTTCTAGCTTGGAGATTTTTGCAGTTTGAGGAACACCTTTTTCGATATTTTCTCAATTTTCGTAATAATTAGAGGGAATAATTAGTTCAAAATTGTTATAACTTGCTTGCAATTGTCTAATAAACTGTTATTTGCAATATATTATAGGTAAGTTAGTTATATTCAACATTTCAAATTTCTCAAAAGGTGTTCCCTTTCTGCTCCAAGCTGGCTAGAAAAGGAGAAAAAGCTCAGCTG
Source organism: Hydroides elegans (assembly GCA_001703475.1). Lineage (NCBI taxonomy): Eukaryota > Metazoa > Annelida > Polychaeta > Sabellida > Serpulidae > Hydroides > Hydroides elegans. Next base: position 8,476 of record LQRL01116035.1, read on the forward strand.
GCTTGGAAAAAATGAACACCTTTTTGCAAAATATTAATGTTCAAAAAGCATTATTTTGTTGGTGTTCGTAATTGTAATATTGTATAAAGGTGATTTAACAACTTTTTGAAAAATGTGTCGTGGAGTGCCCTTCGCGCCTGCATCACCTGTGTTTGTTCAAATAGAAGATTATTTCACTTCCACGTCTGATGAGATCGTCCCACGATTTTCTAACTAGTGCCAGCCTTATTTCGATTAAACTAGTTATTTTTAAATCTGTTTTTATCAGAGATGATTTTTGATCTCTACAAACGAATACTACTAACGACTGTACTGAATATAATCTGGGGTGAATATAAAATATTAAATCTATTATATTTATCATATAATGAGAGACATTCATTCAATAGACTGTCACCATCCTACAAAATTGCAAATGGGCTGGCACCGATGTTCGGTGGGAACAAGCCTCAGCGTGGGAATTTACTTCGAGGTAATTTTCCATGCACTGAGCAATAGAAATATGCCTCGCGTGGGAAAAATGCCTCAATATCATTAGATGTCTGTATAACAAAGGGATTAGATATGGGGTGTTGAATTTGTTCAATTGATTTGTCATATGTAACATGAATTCATGTACACGCGTTACTTAAATAATGATATTTTGTGAATATTCATTATTAATATAACTATTTCATGTTGAATTATATTACAATTTCTCTAATCTAACAAATGACAAATATTGGTCTGACATATTTTACGAAGACAAATATATAAATTTCGATTAGATTTATCACATATTCACAAGTTGTGAATATCATTGCAACAAATAATAAATCGGAACTCGTGAACAACAATGAGAAGAAGTTAGCAGTCAGCTAAACGGCTTTTCACGTTGAGTGTGTGGACTAAAAGTCCAGGCTTGATTAGCTGAGCGTGCATGTGCGTTGATTGTATGGTGTTACACTCAATCTTATAGTCCAAATGCATTATTAAAAACTACATTGAAAAAAAAATCGAAAATAAAAGCAAATCTATATCATTAATTGATCTAAAACACCAGAAACATAGGATATCTCTATAAACGCAGAAAACATGTGACCACTTTGTCCTTTGTTGTCTTATACAGATGTTCCTGTCAAAGTCCCCCGAAATGAGTAAACTGACCAGCAAAAAGAGATTGGTTTTAACACATAAACAGTGTTTATTTATGCGATTAATTACTAGGCGAGGATAGCATCTTACCAAACGTTAATCAAAAAAAGTTAGTTTTATCTATCTTATGTCAACTTTTTTTGTAAGACAGTCAAAGTTTGCTGAAAACGATATTAAGATGGATTTAAATGGAGTAATATTATAGTTTTATGAACTCGGTATATTAAGTTCGTTATGGGATATTTATTTTCAAGACTTTTTATGTTAAGAATAACCGAAATATAAATGTGTTACATTTAATTGTGAATAAATGAGATATAAATGTATAATATTTCGATACAATAAACAATCAAAAATAATATGTAAAATTTGATTTAAGCGAAAATATAGTTTCGCTAGCGAAAGATTAATGTTTCTGATGTTATAAAAAAAATAGTCTATTTAAGATATTTTATCAGCCATACCTTATGATTTGGCCTCAAATTATTATGTTTTATGTTTTATGTGTCTTTTGATCAAATTATGTGTATTAGTGACTACCAGAGAGGATTACCCGGGAGTTTAGCCATGAACTGAACTTAGGGATTATTCGGCTTATTTCGATAACATTATTGAAAAGAACGACATAAAAAGCCTTAGATAGGTTGTTAGATGACCCATGAATATATTGCTATACATATGTATAAGATAAACTGTATTAAAAAGACTAATATATAACATAACGACATATAATACTTATGTGATCTGAAAAAAATAATCTTTGGCTAGCGAAATTAAAGTTTCGCTGGAAATTAAAGTTTCACGCTAACATATATATTAAATGAATGACTAAAAAGGGATATGGAACTTAAAACATATTTAGATTGAGTTTCAAGCATTATACTCGATGAGGATTATTCGACGGACACCACATTTATATAATATCACGGGGGTTTGAATGTTTTTGTACAAAAGTTTCCCGGACGTCCTTTACGTCCCGGAGTCCGAAGAAAACAATTCTTACATCTGACTCGACGTCTTTTCTACGTCCGTGACGGATAAGGACGTCTTAAAGACTATCATATGAACCCCAAGTATGGCGTACGCTCAACAGCCGTGGACCAATTAGCAAATATGATTATTTTCACAGCAATAATAAATGTAAATCATTAGCGTGACTATCGATTTTGGATTCATGTACATCCCTAATTTTTAATTAATCAACAACTATGATGTGAATAAATCAAAGCGTTTAGGAGAATAAGCATATCTACTCAATAAAAGTAACTTTCAAAACCGATACATGTATGGAATCGATATATCTATATACACATATACCGTATCCTCTATATAATTGTGTATTTTTAAATTGTGATTAAAAAATATATAATCCTTCTTTGCAAAAATAATTTAATCATCCAACAATTGTAATAAAATATTCGATGAAAATGATGAACACATTGACAACTATAGCAAATACCCTACACACACACAGCACAGCTCAAAGGAAGCATGGACCTTTAGCCATTTAGAGGCACCATGCAGCTAAGTAAATTCACCGATTTCCCATTGCAATTACTTTTGGAACATATGGATTTTTGAATAATATAGCTAAAAGGAATCCTTTCATTACTAATGTATCATGGTTAAGATTCAATGAAAGCCAATCAAAAGAAATTATCATGCATTACGATCAGCAATCAACTACATGTACCAACTATTTCAATTCTAACTTGTAATTCAGTAATAGTAAAATTTATGAGACGAAATCAAAGACAAATGACGTTCTTAAGATCGATATCAAAACTTCAATTACTAATATAGAATACATGATAAATTTGTAAGGAATAAAAAGTGTATAATTGATTAGAAAAAGCATTAAGATGTGTGAAAAATGCATAGGAACATGAACTGTTGTAAGCTCACAGGACCTTTAGTCACAATGAATATAACCGAAATGTAAATGTATGTCCTCGCCCCTAATCCACTGTGCAAATAAATTCTCGTAAAAGATATCCAATCACGACCGTTGTAATATGACTCTCACACTCAATGAAATAAGCAGCAACCCATTATAAAGAACATAAAGCGAAATGAGGTAAATTTCATTCCTACGCAACAACGGAACTACCGCATGTATATCATCGGGAACTGCAGAATAATAAGCACCTGATAAAAGCCACACGATATACCATATGATAGAAAAAAACAATAGCCAATCGCTCTCGAAATAATTCTTAATGTTATGCATATATGAACTCAACGTATTTACAGTATAAAAACTCTATAGTGAGTAAGCCCACTCACGAAAAAAAATCAAATCAAAACGGAATACCTATATGTTAGATTAAGTACAATCCACACCCCACCTTTTAATGCCCTAATGGGATTCTTATTCGTATATATACAACTACTCATTTATATATATGGATGCAAAGTTCGCCATGCTTTATGTTATATAAAGCGAGGCCACAAAGACAATAGGGCTCTTTTTAGTAGCGGCATTATCGCATTTGATTTCCTCTATGACAAAAAATAATCTTGTCACAAAATCACGCCCGCTTCAAAGTTTTTATCAAGATTTTGTGGGATAACAGAGCTTGAGATTTGTTTAATCATCTAAACTCGAATGTATATGGAAAAGTTTCACTTTTTAGGTTCTGTGATTTCAGGTAACCAGCAACAGACAGTTTGAACATATTTGTTTTTCATTTTCAAGTCAAAATAACAGTTTCAATTTTAGTTGCAAACCTATAAGAATTTGTAGAAGGAGATTCCATTGAAGCAATCATGACATAAAATTATATTTCATTCGATGTGTAGTTTTATATTGCAACAAGCACCTTTTTGTAAGTCTACCGACATTTTAGCTTTAAAAATATCGATTAAGTTACTCGCTAAAAGATTGCAACAAGGTAGCGTATTTCATTGAGTCGTGTAGTTTGTAGTTATCTGATACATAGACGGTTAAGTACGGAAGAGATACGAGTAGCTGATAATTGATAGATCATGATTATGTTCTCACTCTATTAATTAATAACATAATCGTCTGCGAAAATTGTAACCCTTTTCCTGTCTTCTCCATGGTGGTCAGAACATGGATTCAATTCGTATCTGAGTTCAAAAGTATATTTGTGCCTTTTTATCAAATAGATAACAGAGCAATAGCCAAAAGAAAATGAAAAGGATAGTTGCATCAAGAACGCAACCTTGTTTCACTCCGCCGAGAATATCAACCGAGTCGCAAAAAAAAATCTTAAAATAATCTGAGCTCAACATAAAATCATGAAATGATTGTTCAAGCAGCTCGATCGGCTTTATACGAACCGCGAAACGAGAAAGTAAGCTTCTCACATTCAATCATAAAATTGTCCATAATTATGTTGCTTATAATACAAATATGAACAAATAATAAAAATAATGAAAAAAAAAGAAACTATCTTTAACATATATTGCCATGAACAGGTAAACATGTTAAAAAAGTTCTTTCAAAAATTGTATAAAAGTGAATGACTTTCTTTTTGAAAACAGCACCAAACCAAAGATTTTATTTTCCTTATAATAAAACGGCTTATATGGACGTCTAGATTTCACGGCAATGATTTAAATGTCCTGAAAAGAGACAAAACTACTTATCCGAACATGGTGCAAAAATAGAATGGATATACCCATAAGCTTGTTAGTGGTACCCTAATCTCTACATACACATTTTTTTATTAGCTTGTTTAGCCTTTCATACCGTCTTTCATACAGATTTCAATCAATTATAAAAAAATGCTCCCAAAGACACAACACGCAATGAAATAATGAACTAATGGATGCATGTTATTTTTTGCCTGAGTGTTGTTTTTTTCTTATAACGATTCGGGATGATTCTCGACATCAATAACATTAAACGAAATAATGATTTTATCATACAATTTGCCATTAAACAATTATCTTGATGTATTACTGTCTTGAATAATGATATAAAGTATCGGATATGTATTATGTGACAATATATATATAGTATATATGTAGTATCCAACATTTACATGCATGTGAAATATATAAGCAACTTTGGTGCATACATGCACGTATTCAATAAACGCTAGATTGCCCATTAAAGCCGTTTGGATTATTTCCGATTTGGTCCTTAAATATAACTCTGGTAAATTACAATGATAGAATGCCTTAATGTTTGTTTGATCATTCTTTATTGATAAAATAAGAACGTACATTAAAATCCCAGGATACTGATTAGAGCACAAATATGCTAAACAAGAACAGGGTATACAGTGGCATACATGCAATACGTTATGATATAATACTTTGACAAATAAACGATATCACAGTTTTGAACAAGTAATACTAAAAATAAATGAATGACTGATTAGCAAATTATTTTAAAAGAGACATATCGTTCCATTTTGGTTCGTTGCGCGCTAGGTAAATTATATAAGAACCAACCAAAGCGATCTGAGAAATTTTATTCAAGTGTTGTTTGACCTTTGTTTCTTTAAACTTTTTAAAGATATTATAGATCTGACTCTTATTGTTCTTTGTGATAATGCCTCGGCTACCGACTTCAAAACAGATAAGTTCACATTTAAAACCATTCGTTGTAATATCTGAGGCCAATTGAGTGTAACGTTCTAATTTGCGACTCCTAGCAGACTCTATATTTAATTCAAAGGGCACTGTTAATTCACATATAGACACGGTGTTATTTTGTTTGTCGTGGATGACCAGATCTGGTTTTTCGGGTGTTGGCACTATGTTCGGGGGGGTGGTGCCCCCGTTGATTCGATAACCTGTAAGATCCGCGTAGATTGATATATCCAACTCATATTTTGTACACAGTTCATATACACTTTTTAACTATATAGTTTTGCAATAATTTTGACTAAAATATTGACTAAACAACACTTTTCACTAAGGAAAAGCTAGTTTAATATATAAAAACAATTTTCCTTTTTGTAAGCGTGCGATGCTAAAAATGCCTTGATATTTTGTTTAACATTTCTTTAGTTTGTTTTAATTACACCTGACAGCTAATTCCAGTTTTGCATTGCTTTGAAATAAAATGTATTGGTGTCTACGTTGTCAACCTGAGGAACAAAGTAGCCAGCTGTAACATCACTTCTAGTGTTCAAATTGTGAACTATGATTACATGTTTAAAATACTTAAAGTACGTTATACAGGACTAGTACCATTTCTAACTTTGAATACATGGTTTAAACGAAACTGTTCGCCACTGTCTGAGATAGTTAGTAATGTCAGAGCACTGAGTTGTGACTTGCCAATATGTTACTTTGTTGGAAGCTGTAAGATAATGCGTACTATATTTTCTGTGTTACATGTATCTTTTTAAAGACATAAAGATGTTTTCCAAACAGTGCTATTATAGTCTAAGTGACACTGTATAAGTGGCGTGCACATTTTTGTTACGCAAGACAGATTTCAAACAACGACTGTTTTGATATATGAACTTTAACTTTCCTAGAGCGTTTTTGTATTATGTGCCATACTAGAACCCGATAAATCTTGGTTGAGGATTACACCTAGATATTTGACAGTTTTTTTTTACCTTAAATACTATGATTTTATAGTTTATATAAAATAAGATAACATAGATACTTTTATTTACTTTGCAATGCATTGCATTGAATTGGTTTACAAATTAAAGCATGCATACAACAACTGTCAATTACATACAAAATATATTAGACTTTATATAAGATGCTTGAATAATATATATCGGATAAGTGTTCTCTAGTACAGATTGCTGCACATGTCTCGTCTTCAGTGATGAAGCGGACGTCTTTGACTGTTTCGGCACTTTGATCATCAGACAATATCTTTCCGCCGTGCACGTTGGGACATGTCAGGACATGTCAGCTTTTTGGCTGCCATCGGCTTTCGGATCTTCTTAGCCATAACCAACTAGATGCCTTTACTGCCACATCGCTCATCTCGTTCATTGCTTTATTTCTCTCCTTTCCGATTAACCCGAATTGTCGTAGAGCTAGGATCGTTGATGTTCCTAAAAAACCACGACACCTTACTTCAACAGGATAGCACCACACAGACCATCCCTTTTCTCTGCAATCATCACATAGTTCACTGTATTTCAATTTCTTTCGTTCGTATGCTTCGTCAATTCTCGATTCCCATGTTACTGTTTGCTCGATTATGTTCAATAGCTTGTTTGCGATAGAGTATATTATCATATCTGGTCTTAATCGGGTTTCTATCTCAAAGGGGAAGATGAGTCGCTTATCGAGGTCTACACGTAACTCCCAGTCTTTAGCTCTGTTTAATAAGTCTACGCTATGCTCGGTATTTTTTATTACATTTCTCTTGCGTGCTATTTTGTCCTATGCGAACTTCTTTTGCCCGTTTGGTTTCACTTTTGTTTGCATTCACCCGTTTGAGTTCTATGTGGTGAGTCATCTTTTGTAGGACCTTATCATGACGCCATGTGAACCGTCTCTGAGTAAACGCTGTTCTGCAGGAGGATAGAATGTGCGCCAAATGACCGGGCTTAAGACAGAGTCCGCATTTAGCGTCATCACTACTTCCCCATCGCATGAGATTTAAAGGTGCCGGTAAAAGGTCGTAAGTCGAGCAGATGGTGAACTGGATTCGAATTGGTTCAATTTTTCAGAGCGTGTTCAATATCATCTTTCTGGTTAGCGCACTTTTCCATTGTATCAAGACTCCATGAGATGCCATTCCTTCTGCTCTTGCCATGCGTTTCTCTTCCTATATGTTTCGTAACTCATTTGTTACCGGTTTCCTTTTTCGTTACAGTCTGCGATGTCCCATGTGACTCGGCTTCGCCAAAACCAAGTCTTTGTCGGCCTATGCACACCTTACCGACAATATCATGATGTTTAATGAGGGATGTTGCATCATTAACCGTATCTTGCACGGCCCATTTCCTGCTAGTTGGGAGGGTTATGCCGGCTTTGCGAAAATATTCGTCTGTTGATGTTTCGATCGTGATGGCCTTTCGTGCTTTACTCACTTTTAATTCCTCTGTCAAGGAAGTATACGATGGTTACAGCTTTGTATTTCTTCCAAATAGGCCTACGTTTGTGAAGGAAGGCGGAATACCTAGCCATTTCTGCAAGCTTTTGCTTATCTTGCTCTCCATTTTTTTCCACTGCCGTCATTGGGACATCATACACCATCAGTGGCCAGAGAATTTGTGGTAAAACGCCATGTTGGTAACACCAGGTTTTGAACTTTCCTTGAAGCTCGCTCTTATTAATCTTACCTAGCCAATACTCCAGATGATTATCTATATTCTTAACATTTGTGGTGTCTTTGAAGCTTGTGTCTTAAAGCTTGCCAAGGCTGCTATAATACTTATTTCATTTGAATACTGATTCATAATACACTTATTGTCACAGATCGCGGTTTCTGATACAATACGGTACAAATGAGTTTTACATCGTTAGATCGTTATCCTTTTTCGTATTTCGTTATCGTATTTGGATGTTTTCTGAGATTGTACAGATCTGACTTTCTCAATAAATGGAGTAAATTATAGAGTTTAGAATTTTGTATTGTTTGAAGAATGCTTTACATAAAAACTCCATTTAATCGAAAAGGATAGTGAATTTGGCGTGTTCTAAAGCTGGTTGGTTTGTCATCTCGGGGTATATGGTAGACATAGAGCGTTTTGATTCAATTTTATCATAGAGGTATTTGGGTAATCCGCTGCTCCATGCATGGCAAGCATATTCTAACACTGAACGAACAATTAAAAATGAACATAAAAGTTGTTCACCGAGTTCAATTTACGTTTACTGCCAAAAAGTATGCATTCGGTTTTATCGACATTTGGCGAGAGTCTTTTGTCGATGAGCTAGTTGTTACACGAATCTAATTCTGTATATAAACACTCAGATACTACTGCTGGATCCTTTCCACATTTATACTGTCATCAGCATATTATAGTAATTTGTTTTTTTTTTTACAGAAATACACATGTCTTACACATTGTGATGTCTGCGCAAAATAGTAATTTATATTAGGATATAAATATAGAGGAGAGACTGCAGCTCCAAATGGTCAAGTTTATGAGGATAGGGGGAAAGACTTAGGCCCATAATGGTCGCCTATATAGGGAAAAATAATTAGAGTTCAGTGTCATGTGGTAATGTATATAGACAAATATTTTGTTCGCATACATTCATCCACACACACGCATATTTATACAAAGTAAGCAAAAAGTACATGTGTACCTGTGTAGATTTACTCCTAATCATCCAAATATGGATATACTAGAAGCTCCGGTGCCATAAACATGTGCATACAACATTGACTAAAACTTGGTTTCAAAACAAAAAAATAAAGTGCACGTGCAGACTAAAAACATATTGGACAATTAGATGAAGAGGACCGTTGGCGATGGGAAGAGACCATACACAACTGTTTGACAGATTGACTAAACTTAATCTGTGTCGTGAATGAGTTGTAGTTCGGAGGGTAGCATGTCACAGAGGCGAATAGTTCGTGGGTAAAATGAATACTTGAAGGTATCAGTTGCGGTACATGGCTGTACAAGGTGTGAGCTATGCGTGAGGGTATTGACATGGGTCTTGCGAGGTTAATTTTAAGGCGGGAGTGGAGGACTTTGTGAAAGAACGCAATTGATGCCAAGCGTCGTCGTTGCTCTAGGAAATTCCACCCGAGAGAGGATATCAGGCGGCTAGAGACACTCTGGTTGGTGTAGTTCCCAGTGACGAAGCTTGCCGCATTGCGTTGGACCTGCTCTATGTGGCTGACGTCCCGCTTCGTGTATGGATTCCATGCTGGCGAGCTGAACTCAAGATAGCTCTAACGAGAGCTTTATACGCTATTTTTTAAGAGTGGGCGCACATGGGTGGAGTGTGCGTCGCACTGTGTAAAGGACAAGAGTGGCACTGTTAGAGATGTTTTAACAGTGTTCACTCCATTTCATGTCGCTACCAAGGGTGACGCCTAGGTAGGTGTGAGAAGAAACGAGTTCAAGGGGTTCGCCGTCCATCATGTATGTGAAACGACAGGGGGCCTTTTGGTAATGGAGAAGACTTTAAAGTTGGAGACCTTGAATTTGCATTTACAGGTCCTTTTGTAGTATTTCATGATCGTTCTGACTCAATATAGGACGTTAAAGCAACGAATCCTCAGCAAAGAGTCGGACGGTAGAGTTGACATTGTTGTTTATATCTTGGTTCCAGAACAAATCCCTGTGGAACATCGGATGTAACATTAATTGGAGAAGAATGAATACCATTTACAGAGACCTTTTGAGTTCGACCAATAAGGAAAGATTCGGTCCATTTTAACATAGGACCGCGAATACCATAGAAGTTTTTCAAGGAGTTTTGCACGGGGAACTCGATCAAATGCCTTACTAAAGTCTAGAAGGATTGTATCTACTTGTCAAACTGTATCTCCTTGCTTTCTATAAGGTTCGGAAGCCAAATCGTTGAATGATTCGATTAGTTGAGTAGTGCAAGAGGGGCCAGACCGGAAACCATGTAGTTTTTCATTTACAATATTTAAATATTCAATGTGTTTATTGATATTTGAGAGTACTATGTGTTCCATGACTTTGCACACAATGCAAGTGAGAGAGATGGGTCTATAGTAAGAGGGGGACAAGGAGTAAATATTTTGTGAATGGCTGAGACAAGAGCTGCTTTCCAGTTGTCAGGTATTGCGTTATTATCGTAAGTTTTTTTTAAAGATAAATGCGAGCATTGGAGCAAGCTCATCTGCATAATCACGATAGATTGTGGGAGGTAGTTCATCAGGTCCTCAAGCCTTGTTAGGTTTGAGCTTTTCAAACGACTGGCAACACCACCGGTACTTATTATTTGGATTTTGGGTGTATCTGGAAGAGTGAGTTTGGCATTGACGGTATTTTGTTATCATCTTCAGTGAACTGAACTCGTTTAGGGATTTCTGATAGAGAGAGGCCTATTACTTCATTGACGTATGTATTTTAAGAATGTCTTTTTAGCTTAGAAACTTTATTACGATGTGTTTTAAACGCCGCCCAGCTTTCGTAGTTATTTACTTTATGAGCGCGTTTGAATAGTATGTCGCGCTTTGGGAGCTTTCTGTTGATCCAAGAAAGATCGCGAATATTTTTGAGATACAACGCTGAAGACCATCACGGAAAAAGGTCCAATTATCATTAACTGATAATAGGAGAGGTTGACGCTCAAAATAATTCATGAATGAGATAGAAGAAAGCTTAATGGGGAGTTTTGGGTGCTCTGCTAGGCTTAGTGTTTACCGAAAACCTGACTGCAACGTGGTCACTCATACCAGGAATGGTAGATATCTTGGATATAGTAATAGGCATGTTGGTCAGAACAAGATCCAGACATTTTCCAGAGACGGGCCGTGAAGAATCGGTTTGCATATTTTGGAGACAGAATTCGTCTATAAAATACAAAAGGGCTTGGTGATTAGATGATGTTGCTTCGTTTGGTGTAGTTTTGTCCTCCTAATTTATATCACCAAGGTTGAAGTCACCAGCGATATAAACTATGGTGGCTTTGAGTGATGTTTGAAAAATATTGAGGAGAGAGACTCTCTAAGTTTTCCTAGGTATTCCATAGCAAAACGTGTTTTGGAAATATGGAATGAGCAAAGGTAAAGTTTTGTTTTAACATAAGACCAAGTGATTTCCAGTAGCTTTGTGCTTAGGAATGCAGGTACAGTAACATTTAAGTCATTTTTTAAACCAAGCAAGACCTCACCTCCATTTTCATTTCGGTTGCTCCTATTTTTGTTTAAGCTATTGCAATTCAAACTGAAGCATGAGATAAATTTAGATTTGTTACGTTTTAGCTTGGAAGGAGTGCATGACGGTTTTGGTTTACCAGGAGAAACTGAAGATCGAGGACATTGAATGAGTTTTCCGTTTCAAGTACGACTGCACGGCAGTTTTGTTTGGTACACAAAGATGGGTGAATGGTCCGAGGCGGCCTACGAGATGTATGGAAAACGGATACACCTAGTATATTGTTGTAGTCACTTTTTGTTTTGTCAGTAAGAACTGAAGATGAACCCGTTTCCAACTGAGTTGATGATGTAAACATCTTTCTTGACGAAGGCAGGACTATATGACAGTATAAGGCGTGCCGAGAGAATAAGTGAAGAAACGAAAACTTGAAGTAATTCCATGATTGAAAGACAACACTAAAGGGCGCGAAGGACTGGTTTGTAGATGTATCGATAATTTTGTAGATGTATCGTAAGTTTTCACTAACCCTAAAAGGGTTAAATATTTTTGTTGTAGTTTAAAATCTACAGGCAGCAACAGTAGGCCATGACAATTCGACCCTGAAGTCTCATCTCCTTTTTCCCCTATTCATATATACGTAACCATTTGGCGCAGACATTGCTATATATATAAGACCAAAAGGCCATGAACTTTCTAAAAACGACTACTATTTATTCGTTCAAGCAGATTCTTTTTGAAAAGCACACTTTAAACACACCTCCAAACTCTATATTTTGATTGGTCGAAGGATGACATGCATGTTTAGCGACCTTGACCGACAAAATGGCAGA
>LQRL01116048.1:0-10317 GCA_001703475.1 Hydroides elegans
TTGAGCGAGAGATTTTTAATTTAATACACATATAAACCAAGGTCTGAAGTCGTGCCTCGTCATGGTGTCATCTCGATCGGTTGAAAATGGTCGATTTTAGAGCACTTTAAAAAGTGACTGGTCTCGTCAGTTCCAGAGATGTCTTCAGAAAAAGTGAGTGATGATGCAAAATGTTACTCTGTCTTTCCTTCATCGCATGATCTTGTTTATTTGCAAAATAGTTCGTCATTTCCAAAGTTAATTTTAGTAAAAACTGACAATCCTGCATATACGCATTGTTGAAGTTCACGGGGGATCCAAGGTCACTGACCTTCTAGTTTAAATCTAAGTTTCATCCGATTTCCCACTGACATATGAGAGGTCTTTCGCGGAACCCCACATTCATCAAGTTCAGACCCCTGTAACTTCGACATTTTTTGGTCGATCAAACTGAAACCTCGACGTTGCACATCTACAATATAAATCTATTCACTGTGTGAAGTTTCAGAACCTTATGGCAAGGGCTTTATATACCGATAAGAGTGCCGCGGTAATGGTATATAAATATCCCAAATTATCCCAAATTCATCTATGTTCAGACCCCCGTAGTTTCGACATTTTTTGATCGATCAAACTGAATTTTCGACGTTGCACATCTACAATATATGTACATTCACTGAGTGAGGTTTCAGAACCCCAACACAGAGGCTTCATACCAAAGTACCGCGGACAAAGTGTTGTATAAATGTCCCAAAATATCTTCAAATTCGTCTAAGTTCAGACCCCCGTAATTTCGACAATTTTGGTCGATCAAACTGAAACCTCGACGCTGCACATCTACAATATATGTACATTCACTAAGTGAAGTTTCAGAACCCCAACACAGAGGCTTCATACAAAAGTGCCGCTTACAAAGTGTTATATAAATATCCCAAACCATCCCAAATTCATTTAAGTTAAGCCCCCCGTAATTTCGACATTTCTTCGTCGATCAAACTGAAGCATCAACGTTGCACAACTCCTATATTGGTTCTCTTCTGATGCCAAATTGGACTTATGTGGGCCCAGTGGTTTAGGAGATATGGCGCAAACAAACAAACTTAGCGTGGCGGTCAACCGGACAGACAGACGGACAGACAGACGGACAAACAGACGGAAAAGCTGAAACCTATATCCCTCCGTTACACGCGAGATAAAAATCATCATCTATTCAACTGTGGTTTAATTTTTTAAACGTGCCAAGTGAATGAAGAAAACAACATTTAGGAGAAGAGAGTAGAAAGGAGAAGAAAGATTGCTGGACTGGCAATTAGTCTTAGAAATCAATAATTCAATGATAGGGATCCAGACACTAGCATTATAAATCTACATATTTCAGTGTGTTGTTATTTGGGGCTAGAATTACCGAAACCCCTTCTAGCATATAATTAAGTTGGAATAAGACATTGCAACATATGTAACCGGAGCTTAATTAGATATGGCGATCAAACATAAGTAAACGGAAACATAATCGATTCATTATCCTGGTGGAACGAGAGCAAACATTTCCATGCACTCTGGATATACGTAAAGTACTTTTTTATTTTGCAAAATTATGGTTTAAGACATGAATCGACACCTGGGTCTAAGTGACTCCTTGCTAATTTTCTGTATTTTTCAGTACAAAACCTGCGGGCTATGTACTGGTATTTCATCCGTGTATATTCCGTTTACAAAAACATGTCTATATTTTCAAGCTTTGGACCCGAAAGAAATACATATGACAGATGTATTTTGATTCTTCTGTAACATTTTCAAAAATTTCTTTTACAATTAAATAATTTGGTTTATTTAAAAGGGTTTCAACTTTATTTCTTCAAATCAACGACTTGACTTTAGAAAGTAATGTACATTCATTACTATTAATTCATCTATTTGTGTTTTGCTGTTAAAGCTCAAAGGCGCTTGAAACCGCTTACATTATAATTATTTTCAAATATACAAAAATATAATCAACACGAAACTTTGCATGTGTTTTTCATTTTATTCCTTTATATATATATTTTTTGGTAATGAAAATAGCATATACAATTGAAATTTATGATATATCGAATTATCACATTTAATCCTTGCTATGTGTATGGCTATAAACACAAATTCTAAACATACATTCTCAATATAACGTATAATCCGTTGAAATCTAAATTGGCACAGCAAAACAAAAATATCAGGTGTCAAAAATATCACAGTAAACTAAATAAAGTAAATAATAAATAAATAAAGTAGATAATATTATAAGTGTTTCTTTTTAATTAAATAAAATATTCAAAGAACCACTGACGCTTAAAATATATATTTTTAGTTCAAGTTAATGGAAGTTGAGGAATTTGGAAAATTACAAAATACAAAAGATATGTAAATGTAAAGACACATCAATATATCTAACAAAGACAATATAGACTATATTCAATAAGAATAACCAAATAATTTGTTATTTTATAACAAACAAAGCCTTGTAAGGACCAGCCAACCCAATGATATGTTTCTAAATTGAATGAAAGTTTTTCTTTTTTAACGTTCTAAATATATATTTTCAATATCACACCAAACACAATCTTAAATACATGAAAATGTTAAAAATAAGTAGAAAACTATATTTAGAGTAGGGTATATAGGTCTACCGGTCAGAAGTGGTAAGTGGGTCTTAAAATTTTTACAAATTTTTGTTGTTAAAAATAGCTTAGTCCAAAGTCAGTTATGAACTTATGATCATATTTCTTCGTGATGAGTCTTGAAAATTAAGTAAACATTAAGCATAACGAGAAGATCTTTAGTATTTCAAATGCTTTAATTTTGTATCTCTGCTCTCTCGGACGATCTTTTCGGTAACTTTATTTTTTATTTAAATCAGATAATACAACGGAATAAGGATAGATAGTTTGTTCACTCGAGATAATTTAATGAAAGCTTCTATCAAATATATTATATAAAATCTTAAGCAATAAAACTCATTAATGAGAAATCATGAAGTTAGTTAATAATAAAGATTTTAGGTAAAATCTGAAGGTAAAAAGATAGACATGAATTATGCAGATCAATCAAACTTGCCGTCTAAAAGAGATAATAACTAAAATGCGACAAAACATATACAACCACGATTACTAAAATATATCTCTAACATTTCTTGAGACAATGAATTACAGCTGATATACAGAAATGAAATTGACGCAGATAATTTTTTTAAATGTAAACATACAAATTCACATGTACAATGTGTAAAACAATCTAACTACAATAAACACTTTTTGGCATCAAAAGTTTATGCAGAACGTCGTTCATTTGACAGTCCTTTGAAGAGATCTTTATCACTGGGTTGGCACTTAATTCTGTTTATTGGTCTGGTTAGTACAGGAAAGGGATGAAACGCTGGGAAGACTGTCAGTTGGGATGAAAGTAGCGAAATATGCAGGCGGAAAAAACACTTAATTCTACGGGTGTTTCGAACCTTGCTTTTGGTCGCCGTCCACTGGGCCTGAAGTATCCGAGGTCACGGCGCAATTTTCCTTCTTTCTCCCACCACCACCGCTAGATGTCATACTTGAGTCTAATGTATTATCGCCCGAATCGGACTCATCGCCTACTGAGAATGAACTATTTTTGTTGGGTTTCGGGGTGTCCGTATTATTGGCGCCACCATTGTCACTTGAGCTCGTATTATCGCCGTATAACGTCGATACATTGGGCGTATGGAAGTGCCCGGCGCTGCCCACACGAGCCATCATACTCGTTGCGCTGCTCGGACGGCTCAACCCGACCCATGACCCCGCGCTATCGCAACGCGGCAACCCACTGTCTTCCGAGGCCACACCGGAAACTGGTCGACCCTTTACGCCAGCTCCGTATTTCGCCATAAAATCGGCTGCTGATTTGGGTATATCGGCGAGGCATTCATCGCTCGATAAGGACATTTGGTCTTGCGGTTGATAACCCTCGTCATCTGAGGAACTTGGCACTGAGAGCAGATCCGGGGTCTTCACTTGAACCGCTGCCTCACCGTTGCATAAACTCGCATAGCACAGCATGTTAGTAGGGCTCTGCCATTTATCGCTGCCTAATGTGTGTAATGAATCGCCGAAACGCAATCCTGTTTGGCACTGTGCATTGGAATACTGATTATCATTTGAATTATCTATGGCATCTTCATCTTCAATGTCTGAACCAATCGACGCCCTCTCCTCGTCCGATTCGTCGCCGTACTGGGTGTCGACATTTTCCGACGACGACACTTCTTTAGGCACATAAGCACCGACACTGCTGTCATACCTGATTAAAGTGGAGCCAGGGGCGGGTAAAGTAATACTGGATATGGATCTGGCACTTACGGGAGTTCCATCTAAATCGGTGTTTTGTTCCGTATATGGACTCTTGAGGCGCGGATTATTCCCGCTGCTATAAGATAACACACACTTTGTTGCCGCCTTTTTCTTTCCTTTCATTCCATCCGTTTCTTTTCCTTCGCGCGGATTCGATGTCGCGAAGTCTCTTTGACAGTTTTTTCGATGCAACTCACTTGCCGTCGTCAGCCCAGTGGAGGCCGAACTCACTCCGGAACTGAGATCGGTTGTCGAGGACTGAACCGACGACTGAACCGACGAACGCACGGATGACTCGACCGACGACAAATCGCCCACACTCGTGGGCGCCACTTCGGAACTCTGCAAACTAGTACTATCCGCCGTTGACGCAGCAGTAGTCGTTGTTTCGCGACCACTGGCCGACGCTGTGGTGGCGGTGGTCCCTATGCTGGTTGTATCTGTTTCTGTGGCCGCAGTGGAGCCAGTGGCGGTGGAGTCTGTTTCGGTGTCTGTCTCGGTTGTGTCACTTTCGTCAAGGTCGCTGTCGTCGTCCTCGGATCCGACGTCGCCGAGTTGGAGGCCGATGGAACGAGGCGTGCGGGTTGGTCTTGTGGGAAATAAAGAAAAATGTTTTCTGTCAAATAGGATGCAATCTATTTTCAAAACACGATATAACACTGTGATGAAATTACCATCCAAACCACAACCCTAATGCAAACTGTTAAAGGTACAATGTTTTGCTTTAGTCCGTAATGTTAAAATAGCTTTATAATATAAGTCCTTTACGGCACGGTTTTTTTTCTCCAAAATACTCGTTTAAACCTCCGTCTAAGAATTTAAGTTCTAAGATGATCTTATTAAACTGGTCATTCCACATTCAGTGATTCGCTCCACATCCCCTATGATTCCTCCCCATACCTAGTGACATTGCTATCCTGCGTCTGCAGCGGGCTCCTTCCTGTGTCATCATTGTCGCTCGCATTCTCTTCTCCGTCTTCGCTCTTCTTCTTCTCTTTCAGCGAAAACACCGACTTCTTGGCCGGCTTGAAGTTCTCGGTGCGCAGGCGCCACTGGTGCACAGGGCAGTGGCTGTAGGGAAAATATATTCAATTAAGAACATCTCATATTTTGTGATTGAAAACATAAATCATAAAATTAAAATGTATATTTGTATGTGATTTTAACATTTGGCAATTGACATTTAGAAAAGGAAACAAACCATTACTGAACGACATTAACAATTGCGTTATATATATTTTTTTAGCTAATTCGAATGAATCAGGTCGGTGATTCCATAGGTCAGAGTGTTTAAAATGGAACATTAGAGAGCTTTCTATATAAGTACGTTATTGACCGTGTCTCGTAGATATGTGTGCATGTTTGGAGCCATAAATGTATTTCGTAACGTATTTTAAATCCGAATGTATGAAATGCTGTAATTTTTGAGAAAATATACCGTCACGGGCACGTTGTGGCACAGTTTAAACGATAAGCCTGGTGAAAAATGAGATTTTCTTTTAAAAAAATAGCATAAATCATTGTTTATTTAAATTGTTTTAAAAATTAGGATGATGGAAAAGGTGGCAATCATTTATTTTGTAGGGCTTAGATTTTCTAAATATAATCTAAACTATTTTGCTTTCTCCCTAGCATTGACGATCACAAAAAAAAAAACTCACTTATTGAGAAGCAGTTTTTTTTCTATCAAATTGTATCAAAATACCTCACAGAAAATAATGTCATTTCAAGAGAAATTACTCGGAAATTATCTTATATTACTTCACTTATTCGCCATAATTGAGCTCTTCAGCTTTTTATGAATTTTGCTGCCTTAATATTATTATTTTTTTACATTTAGAATTTATGGCAATCAAGTATTGGAGAAACTATTTTCACATGGAATTCCAGATTATGACACTTTGTAAATTTCAAATACTTTTTAGTGATTTATGGCACCACCAAAAAATTCAGATGTGGAAATTAGTTTGTTTGTACCCTATACCTAATTTATTTTTTATAATTAAATGCAATTTAGAAAAGTAGTTGTTAGATTATTTTACACTCCCTTTAACCCTTGTAATCAACTCTCATACGTTTAGAAAATAAGTTCATTGTTCAAAATAAATTAGTTTAACGCGTTTGTATAAATAACGTGAAGGAAATTATAGTGTAATCGAAATTCCGACACAAACATTATCAATTTCGCACGCTTGCAAGTAAATGATTTTCGTAAGCATCAAAGCTATCGAAAATAATTAAATATAGAGTATAAATAAATATATTTTAGGAAAACAGTAATTTTGAAAGGTAAAGCATTCCATAGCTCAACTCATTTTGTCAAGATCACGCTACAAAATCACAGTTCATTTGGCATAAATGTTGATTTTAATTCATGCAAAAATATGCGAAACTTTGACAAAACGAACAAAACAAGTGACAAATAATCACCAGTTTCATTCACAAATATAAACCTGCATTGACGTGTGTGTATTCCCTACCTTTTCAAGTCGTTTTCAATTAAAACGTGGGATCCATTGTAGCAATATTTCACATTGATATTTCAAATTTTAGAGATTTTAATGATCGAGTACAGCCACACGATTACGATTCTAGGTAACGATATAATCATTTATATTATATTTACTTTTCATTCTCTTCAACATATCACTTTCGGTAGGAATCGTGAATGGGTTAGCTAGCACTTTGAACATTTCGGATAACCACCATTAATATGATTTTGCATAAAATCCTTCAAATCATATATCCATCGAAATTAATATACTACATGTATATTAATTTGGGGAGGCGGACCGGGATGGGGGCGACACCATAGTTCGCCAACGACGGCAAAGTAATAACAGGTAGGCATCAAAAAAGAAGAAAGCCATTTTGATGGAAGAAATGTATTTAGAACCACTGCTTCAATCGGCGTGCAAACCTGTAATTACGGGAGAAACGACGCGCCCAGATAATGAGCGGCTTTTTAAGCGGTGGTTGACGTGGCCGATTCTCGTCTGATATAAAGGCGTATATGGAAAACTTCACAAGGAAGTAGAAGCAGTTACCCGAAATAATGCTGTGTCATGAAGTTGAATAAATATGTATTCTATGTGAGCTTCATTTTCATAAATAATATCAATTGCAATAAAAAAATCGGGAGTTTCGAAATTCTTTAAGGGCCACCCGAAAAAAAACACATATCATGGGTTTGTCTTACAATTCTGTTTTATTTCTTTTTGTAATTGAGACAATATAATGTGATGGATAGCGATTTTAAGGCAGGCTTCAGATAACATTGTTTTACTCATTATGTCACAAGTGATCATTTAAAATCTATTAGAATTCTATATATCGTACATCAATGAAAACAATAATGGACAACTGTAGAGTGCGTGACATATATATGAAATGTCAAAGGGTGTATAAACAAAGGTTTAATTAAGTTATATGCACTCTGTTTTACAAATAGTATGTTTTAGGTTGCAGTTCTAAAGACGCTAATCTAGACAACGTATAAGATTTTTTTTTGTTATCAACATTGACTTTGAAAGAAATAGTTGAATATTTTCTATGAAAAGGCTAGTTCAACTAGTGCTAGTAAAATAGCTACAAAGAAAAACAGTTATTTTTAATTACTATTTTAAGCATAAATTTTCTCTCATGTGTATTCATATTAAATGTCAAATTACTTGGACACCGATATGTGACAATTATGTGGTATATAGTAGGTGGTTAGTAACGTATATATCCGAGTAAACGATATTGATAATCATCAATATACAATGACATTTAAAGGTCATGATTTAAATGTGCACTTATTTCAGATAAAAACAACGAACAAATAATCAATTACAGTTATACTTATTTATAATTCATAGGATTGGTTAGTCTATAAATTAAGCATGATCACAAGGGCAGAAAGATCAAGGAACACAGAGCAATCATGCGTGACACGAATACGGAATTGTGACGTCAGAAAAAGAGAAACATGGCAAAACATGCCGAGTGATTTTGTCAACATTATGAGTTATGAATCATAAACAATCCAATTTAATAATTAAATGAAAACTGAATGGTTGATTGTATGCAATGTGTACATTCTATGCCCATGAAACTTTTTTCTTGGTCCTGCAACAAAAGCCCTTTCATAGGGATTCTATGGCGATGTGAGGACAAATAATTTCGCAATGCTTTGTTCTGTTTATGCGCAATATGAACGTCCTCAAACTTAATTTGACAATTGTGTTTACTGTATGATTTGTAGATGTTAAACGCAAACTACTGATTGGATTACGGGATGGTTTCCCTTTATGTCGCCCACGTTTTAAATTCCTGCACAATGTCAAAAAGATGACTATTAGTTTTCACTTGAAAACAGACGTCACGAAGGAAGTGATTACGTGTTGAAGGGAACCCTGGGTAGCTTACATGTATATTCTTAATAAAGCTTTTTAAAACCCGCTTTTTAAAATAAACAGTTCAAAAAAGAATCTCTTAATGCAGCCAGGTCCTTAAAATTCAAAGTTGATTTTTTTTGGCAAAAGTGTTTACCAAGTATGGATAAAGAACAGAACCTTTCAACTATTCCCGCCACGAATTGAAATAGCCTTCTCATTAAAAAAAATAAATGAAATTAGTTCACATATACCTATATCTGTCTTGAAGCAGTGAAGCAAGGCTAAGTTAAGCACTTATCGTTCTGGTTGTTTCATGCCCGATTTCTTAATAACCAAACTTGCTTCTTATTTCAAGCATGAAAGCTGAGATGGTTGAAGAGGGGGTGAAGGTTTAGAATTTGAAATTGGCCGCCGCAAATAATGTCAACAACACTGAACAAACAGCTGGTTTTCAATTATCTGTCATTTATGATTAAAATGATCACGAAGAAGTTATTTCTTATTAGTGTTTTTAATAACAATATTTTGAAGAAATGCAGCTACTGTAAAATGCTGTTTAAAGTGATGCACTGGGCTACTTTATTCAGTCCTGTAAATGATAACAAAATTCTTTCAAGAATATAGATTTCATGGTTCTCATTATAATGTCCCGCTTATTTTAGTTGACCATTTTAGTTGCCCTATATAGAGTCTAATATATATTTTTATCGCCTGGGTTTCGATGATATTGGAATTACCAGGAAAAATTTACGACAATCGTATACATGTGTATATGTGAACACATGATCAAAATTTGTTCTACGTTGTTATTGTAAGAGACTAGCTTCTAGAGAAATATGTAGCCATATCATGAAAAGGGCGCATAACCAACTTATAAAAAAATGCAGCACGATGAAATCCAAAAAAGGTAGCAAAAATGGAAAACAGCATGAAGATACATAAGCAAAAAATAAATAAATAAAACTAGAGGCTAAAGGCCTTCGATCCCCCGTGAACTGTAAATAATTATTTAGCATGGTCAGCATAGGAAAAACAAAGGCACCAGAGATACAAAGTCCCAAGCCTATGCAATATATATTCTTGATTATTACTATAGGTCAATTAAAAATAGGTGATATTTTTTTGTTCTTTCCTACAACGTCTTTCCTACAACGTCTATTTCACAACGTCTTTCTCACAACGTCTTTTATACCGTATTTCCAATAACGTTTTTCTCACAGTCTTTCCTACAACGTCTTTCTCAAAATGACTTTCTCAAAATGTCTTTCAAAAACGTTTTTCATAACTACTTTCTCAATGTCTATGTCATAACGTCTTTCTCACAACTTATTTCTTGCAACGTCTTTCTCATAACGCTTTCCCACAACGTCTTTCTCACAACGATTTTCTCACAATGTCTTTATTACAACGTCTTTCACACAACGACGTTCTCACAACGTCTTTCCAACAACGTCTTTTAAACAACGTCTTTCAAACAACGACATTCTCATAATGTCTTTTAACAACGTCACTTCGTCTTTCCCACAACATCTTTCTCATAACCACTTTCTCTCAAAGTCTTTCCTATAATGTCTATCTCACAATGTCTTTCTCACAACGTCTTTCTC
>LQRL01116053.1:0-10997 GCA_001703475.1 Hydroides elegans
GGGGGGGGGGGGGGGGGGGGGGGGGGGGAGGGTCATGTGTGAGGTTACTATAAATGTTGTAACATACTCAAATTGGGATTTTTTATGCATTTTTAATCTGAGCATAAAATAAACAGCGCAGCATGTATTTGTTTTTATTGTTTTCGCATATTATTGAAGTGTTCATTGCATCATATAATGTTGAGTCGTGTTATGGTTTGCAGGTTATGTTATACGAATAATGTTTGTGATTAGTAAACAGAAATAAAATTCAAAAATAAAATTGAAAAAAAAAATCTTTAAAACTTCTTTCGTTTGTGTTTGATCATGGTGTTCATCTTTCTGTTTTTTAAAACTTCATTTTTGCTTGAAACTAGAAATAAACATGTATTAAGTTCCACATTGATAAGCATTTACAATTTAACCATATAAGGAAATTTATAGGTTTCCCAAATCCATATTTCAGACATACGATGCTGTCCTTTCATATACCAGTAATAAAGGCTTCTTGGTGAAAAAAATAGGAGGGGCATTATCACCCTTTCACATCTGGTCAAATAATTTACAATATATAAATCTTGTATTCAGTAAAATCAGACCAAATATAGCACTCCGAAAATTTATTAAATAACAAAACCTCAATATTGCCATTAATAACAAAATATAACATAAATTTTTTAAAGTCTATGGTTTCAAAAAAAAAATTACTGATTTATGCTTATAGCATCGTCTTGCAATACCCCTTTAGTGATTTCAAAATACCAGGTAAACCAAATTGATTAGCAACCTTAAATGGGATGGTCTCATTTTTGCCCAAGACCAATTTTGTTTTGTCATTGAATATCATGGCTAGCTAAAATATTGCGCCATTTGCTGAAATCATTTAGATTCAGTAATTAAGTGACAAAATGATAAACATGGCGCTCAGGTCTTGTGCCCATTTATGGTTAGAGAAATTATACCATATGGTGATTTAATTATGGTTATATTGTAAATGCTGATTACTTTGATTTATTTCAGAAGGAATTTTTAATGGGATTTCAGATTTAAAAAAACATGATAATATGATCGTCACTTTTTAACGCATGTTATAAAAAACATATTTTGAATAAATGTATAAAACTTTAAAAAATAATTTGAACAAATGTTAAGCGAAAAATTAGATAAAAATCTTCTAATCATGTGACAATTTTATCTGCGCTACAAACACACAAATGAACACTAAGATAACACATTTTACTTTTATAGTAGAGACCAATGACATATCCTTAGATCATATAGATCTATATGTACATGTATATCGTTATATTGTATAATGGACCCTTGCCAGCTTATGAATACCAATTAGCATATTCATGAGTCAATCCATTCAATACCATATATAGTGTGATTCACTAGGATATTGCAATGTAAGCAGTAAGGGTGTGTTCGATCAGTTTATGAATCCTAGGATTCTATTTTTAGCAATTTCTGCGATGACCATCCTATTACTCTAGCAAAATGTCCATAGCCCGAACCTATATAAAGTCCCTAGTTGTAAGAATGAAAATAGACAACAAATTCACTTACAAGCGATACAACACTATTTTAAGCAGCAGTATTTGCAACGAATAAATCAAGTAAGTTCTATTTGTGAAACAAAAAATCAGGGGATTTTTTTCGCATTAAAATAAAGACGTCTTTGAAATAAATCAAGGTAAGTTCTATGTTATGCAATTTAAATTAACTGGAGATTTTATTGTCTCTGAAAAGCCATTTATTTTTTAAAATGCAAGATTTATATGTCTTGGGTTGGGTTAGACTGTCTGTCTTCATTTGCAGTAAATAGTTTTAATTACAGTTCAATGCCGTTTAAAATGAATAGATTGGGCTAAAGCACTGTCTAGAAGTTTTTGATTTATCTCATATTAGTTGAGCTTTCTTTGTTTACTGTAATGTAGTAAACATCTTTATTTGAAAATGAATAGCCGTTATCAATATATTAACGATGCATTGATTTTTCATGTAATTGCTTTGTAAATAACAATACCCCAGTAATTTATCTGAGAAGAAAAGTTTATTGTAAACATAAACAATTTCAAGGCAAAAGTCAAAGGGGAACAAAGGGGAAATTAATGAACATAATATGTCAAATGAAAAGCGAGAAAACAAATAAACAAACATGGGATGACGCATGAACTTAGATCTATATTTCATTTTAAAGTTCAATTTTCCCTGGGAGGACCTTAATGTATATTTTCAATTAATTTTATTGGTAAAAAAAGGCATATTTGTTTTATTCCAACTTGTATATTCATACATGTATATATTTCCCGGTTAAAGAAAAAAGCGCGTTAGGTCATACCCTGAATGATCGCCTTATTTAATTATTTTAGATATTGTTAATATTTGCTTGATATGTAATTAAGAGAGAGAGAGAAAAAATAAAACCCTGCTTTAAACGATATTTTCAATCCAACCATGAATTAAGGTGACGATATTTAAGTTTAACATGTTCATTTAAATTTCTAATCACTTTCATTTCTACAGTTTATCTCTACACCAAAAGCAAACCATCCATTAAACCCCAGCGACCATGAATTACGGAGACGATATTAACGCAGTTATTCTTGACAACAGCTTGTGTTAAATGTTTTATTTCATTCCATGTTAACCTCTTTTTTTTACAGTTGTTCGACCACACCAAAAGTCAACATCAAAACATCAACCATGAATTACATAGACGATGATATAAACGCTGTTGTCCTTGACAACGGATCCGGAATGTGCAAAGCGGGGTTCGCCGGAGACGATGCGCCCAGGGCGGTATTTCCGGCCGTGGTGGGCAGACCAAGATATCAGGTAAGGGACCCAGATATGTTTTTAGGACCCAGATATCGGATGAAATACTGAAATATGTTCAAGTAAAAGTAAAGTTATCTTAAAGTAAAATACTCGGATATCGTTTTTGTTTATTGAGATGAAAGACGTTTTTGGAGATTCCAAGATAGCAGGATATCAAAGAACAAATGCTCTCTACCAAAATATGTTTAATCAATCGATTAATTATCGAAAATTTACGGGTTGTCACTAGGTGGCTATCGGTAAACGGTATATGAAAGTCGCGCAGGAACATTGTTTTGGTATCCGCTACATTACGCAGTTCCGGTATCCGCATAATAACATTACTATTTAAAATGTATTTGTATTGAGATTGAAATATACAGAGGACCGACTCACAGATAACTCGAAGTAAATATTAAGCCCAATAGGAATTTAAATGAACGACGCGTTACTGTACATCAAAACTTCTTTATGGCCTGGCCACACGGGAAACTTCTTGGAATATTTTTTATTTTAACAAACCGCGAGTTTCAACGTAATTCTTATGGGAAATTAAGAACGAAGCAAAATGCTAATTGAGTTTTAAAACGCTTTACGTTTTTTTGAGTTCCCATAAGGAATTCATTGTAGTTCGTAATTTATAAGCATAAAAAAGCAGGGAAAAGCTTCCCATGTGACCAGGGCCTTTCAATGTTTGCATTTTCCTTTCGCAGATCTGTATGGCTGGTATGGGCACTAAAGACTCGTTGCATTCTCACATTAAAATACCCCCTTGAACAACAATCAAATACATAAAAATGGCATTTTTTAAATTTTCTTTTTAAACAGATTTGCATGGCTGGCATGGGCACCAAAGACTCATACGTTGGCGACGAGGCGCAAAGTAAACGCGGCATCCTGACCTTAAAATACTCCCTTGAACGAAACAACAAAAATAAATAAATAAGAAGAAAATAAAAAATAAAATGGCAAAATTTAAATATTTTCATTGTTTTTCCACAGATTTGCATGGCCGGAATGGGCACCAAAGACTCATACGTTGGCGACGAAGCTCAAAGTAAACGCGGCATTCTCACTTTAAAATACCCCCTTGAGCATGGTATTGTAACCAACTGGGATGACATGGAGAAAGTGTGGCATCACACGTTCTATAATGAACTGAGGGTGGCACCCGAGGAACATCCGGTGTTGTGTACTGAAGCACCACTCAATCCCAAAGCCAATAGGGAGAAAATGATGCAGGTATGGGTCGCCATAAGATGCAATGGTTATCATATTGAAGAAAAGATAACTGTATGCGTATAGATTTTTAAAGGCATTTAAATTAAATGTTCCTTTTTTTAAAACGTATTTTTAGAAAATAAAACATTTAATGCAATAAGGGCCCCGTATAATCTGCTTTAAATGAACGCATGCTATTTGATGCGCGTTTTGTTTATTAAATTAATGAAATGATATGCCGGGTTGTGGAATAATTATCAAAAGCCTATCAAACTTTTCTTCTAAAACAATAATATCCTATGACTTATCATAATAGTTTTATTGCATTCATATTAAAATTTATATAGCTTTTGTCAATTCAAGATAAATTTCAATGCACACTACATACCTATCAAACTCGCATTTAACCTTAACTTACATAGACTTCAAGTCATTTTAACTTTAAAGCTTACTTTCATTCCAGATTATGTTCGAAACCTTCAATGTGCCCGCTTTCTATGTGTCCATCCAAGCAGTGCTGTCCCTCTATGCGTCCGGACGAACAACGGGCATTGTGCTCGACTCGGGAGATGGGGTTTCGCATATTGTGCCGATTTATGAAGGTATGCTTAGAAGCAGAATTGCTGTTGATTATAATAAAAAAGTAATGAATAAACCAGAATAGTTGAAAAACATTTTGTTTATGAATTAAATGGATTGTCATGTATGGATATCTTTATTTGTCCAATGATAATAGTTATAAAAAATGTACGCATCGAGATTTTCAATAAAAACAAAAGCAATTAAAATATTTCTAAAAGCAAAGAAAATTTTGTTTCGAAATCTTGATTATCTTTATCTGATAAATGATTGCGTGATTGCGAAGCGCCATTTTGGTTTATGCAAGCATGTTCTTGTGTACGTGCGTAATCATATATATACTAAAAACATTTCTTTTCCCAAACCAGGTTACGCCCTTCCCCACGCCATCCAACGAGTAGACCTGGCCGGACGTGACATCACTGACTACCTCGCGAGAATTCTAACAGAACGAGGATACGTTTTCAAAAACTCAGGTGATTCTACAATGCGCCTTTGAAATGATAAGATATACATGTGTACGTTCTTATGGTTTACTCAAATATATGCTGTCAAAGTCAACCTCAATCGCATTCAGATGAAAAGTCCACCGTCATATTTTCACCGAAATGGTCATTTTCATAGATCAAATACGCTTAAAACTAACCGTTTTAGAAAATATCAAACCATTGCTTATAGAGATGAATTGCAATTTTGATGTCTCCATAAATAACAATTAAAAATCAAAGAAATAGATTGCAACAAATATTGTTTACGCGTTCGATGTAGTTAATCTTACGCTACCGAAACTATAATTCTTTATGAAATTAACGCTATATGTCTATATGTCAACCGAATGTCGTGGTGCATTTAAACCTCTATACATAATACAAAATTTGTTTAACTTTCTTTTTAATTTTCAACAACAACTTAACGCGAGATTGTACACGACATCAAAATAACATTTAAAGGAATAATTATACAAAAACCTCATTCCGTAATGCCTTCAACCATTTACTTTATAATTCAGTTTTAACCCCCTTTTTGATTTTCAGCTGAACGCGAGATAGTCCGCGACATCAAAGAGAAGTTGGCCTACGTGGCGCTCGACTTCGAACAGGAAATGGCCACCTCGGCCAAATCGAGTCAACTCGATAAATGCTACGAGTTGCCCGATGGACAGATCGTCACTATTGGCAACGAAAGGTTTCGGGCGGCGGAGAGTCTATTCCAACCGTCGTTTTTGGGTAAGTTGTAGACTCTACTGTGTTTAAAAATATTATAGACTTCGGGTTAACAAAAAAGGGGAGGGTTCAGCCGTCATGTTTGGGTAAGTTGTAGACTCTGTTATTATTTAAAACGTTAAAGACTTCGGGTTAACAAAGAATGAAAGGTTTTAGTCGTCAGTTTATTGTTAGTGACATTGCATCGAAAATCGTTATAAACCTTATATCAATTATTATTTTTGGGATGTTTATCGAATATCACGAGTAAAAGATTTGGACAATCAATTGTGACAAAACAATTGGTAATAATAAACAAACAGACAAACAAAATGAGAACAGCGCACACAATCATGTTTAACTGGACACAATGTATGATTAGTTCGAGATAATGTTTTTAATCACTATCGTTAAAATTGAAGAAAAAACAGAATATAGGAAGATTTAGCATATTATGACTTGTTTATAATCAATTTCTGCTGAAGGTAAATGATTGTTGGAGAGTTATTTAAATTCTTTTTTGACGAATACATGCATATGATAAGAATTTTAATAAGATATATTTCAATATGTTTATTAACAATACAAAGATTTAATATATCCTTTTCACAGGCATGGAGTGCGCCGGTATGCACGAGCAGACCTTCAACGCCATCATGAAATGTGACATCGACATCAGAAAGGACATGTACATGAACGTCGTTTTATCTGGAGGCACCACGATGTATCCAGGTTTGTGGTTTGTTTGTTTTAACGTCGAAAATAAAATAATGAATTTAATCAGTTTTTATCGTTTTTTTTTTAATTAGATAAAAACCGCATTATCTCGAAAAAAAAAACACAAAGTGGAAACACCCAAAACTTCTTTGTTTTTATATAAATCTGGCTTTAGGTTTATAGGTCATATTTGGTACTTTGCGCTTTAATTGAGATTGTTAATCGCGCCTTTAGGTTGAAATATGATGCTTTATTATGTAAAGTATCAAGAATTAAAAGCCAGATCAGCAGAGCGAATTTTACTGGGATTGTGTTTTGTAAAAGCCTTTCCTAATTATAAATATTACCATGACTACCCGCTAACCTTAATGGTAAACTAGATGACAAAAAAGAAGATTAAATACCAAAAAGTAGTTTGTTAACAATAACAAGCAATGGTAAAATAATTAAGAAATTGCGTTTGTGTTAAGGAGTATCTGACCTCACAGAGAAAGCACTATGCAGTCCTTTTTCTCAATAACAAGAATTATATTTTTCAATATAGGAATGGCTGACCGGATGCAGAAGGAGCTCGTGGCCTTGGCGCCCAACGGCATGAAGGTCAAATGTATCGCCCCGCCCGAGCGGAAGTACTCGGTATGGATCGGTGGCTCCATCTTGGGGTCACTGACCAGCTTCTCACAAATGTGGATCGGCAAGCAGGAATACGACGAAATGGGACCTAGTATTGTACACCGGAAGTGCTTTTGAGGAGACGATCATGAAATATATATTTTTTTTTATGGTTATAAGAACGGTGTTCAGTATCTATGAAATTTGTGTATATATAGTAAGGTTAGATTGACAAACAGGAATACGATGATATGGGACCCGGTATTGTGCACCGGAAGTGCTTTTGAGGAGACTTTTTAATGTGTGGATTCTATTGACTTGTTTATTATTAAAAACTGTGTTCCCTATATATTGAATTTTATAGTCACCATAATGGGGCCAAGCATTGTGCATCGAATGCGCTTTTGATGAGACATTTAAATGTGGAATCCATGTGGGGATTCTATTGATTTGTATAATAGTAAAAAAAAACGTGTTCTGCATATATTGAATTCTAGAATTGACGAAATGGGGCACAGTATTGTGCACCGAAAGTGCTTTTGAGAGAATGATAAAATTTGTGTTTTGTGTGTTTAATCAAGAAAGACAGTGTTCATTTTCTTTTTTATTCTAGAATAATACATGATGTATATAAAACTACATGCTATCTTTGAATAATTGTTCGAAAAAGAAGACTTTGATTGCAATGGCAAAAAGTGACTGTAGATACTCTTGGGCCAAAGACCTTCTTTTAAATGGTGCATAAGTATATGCACCTGCATATAGTGTAATTATAGACTGTATTTTGTATCTTTAAATTGGTTGGGTAGTATTGGTATGTTAAACTGCTGGCGGTGTAACATTCATCAAGTGTCGTATCTCACTGAAGTTAAAGCATAGAACTGTAAATTGTATATGATTTTTTAAGTTTTTAGCGTTTCCCGTTTTGCGGCACTTATTATTTATGTTTTTTTTTAATGTGTCATAGTATAAAAAAGATCCGTTGTTAAGATTGTTTTGCTTAAATAAAAACGTTCCTAAAACGTATTAAGGGTCTTGCTGGATTGAGAGTCTAGATCAACCATTTTTTTCATAATTAAAATTAGACTCTTAAAAGCTATAGACTCTATTTAAAGAATCAAAAGTACATATCGATGACTTGCCGATCAATAAATGATTAACATTAGTTTCAACTGTCTTATTGTTTTGACATTTATAAAATTAGTCGTTTGTAGGTAACAAAACAGTTAAACAATATTCAGTTCATTTATGAACATCAATACATGTACAAATAGAATCGCCATCTTATATCATAACACCAAGTTGTTGTTTGATAATTAATCTGTAAAGAATAAATCAGAAGAAGAAATTGTATTCAAAAATATTTTGATTCAATATGTTTTTACATTTACAATTTCTTGATATAAATTGTGTTACTTCACATGAAATATAAGATACAAATATATAACAAAACGGTATCTGCCCAAAAAGTTTCCGCCCAAAAAGTTTCCGGCCATAAAGTTTCCAAAAATGACAACATGGGACAAAAAGTTTCCAGCCAAAAAGTTTCCGCCAAAAAAGTTTCCAACCATAAAGTTTCCAAAATTGACACGTGGCCCAAAAAGTTTCCGCCCAAAAAGTTTCCAAACAAAAATGATGGATTTATCGATTTTATCGATTTATCAGTGAATATATAAACATTTCAAATTGCTTATCTATCAATGATCCTCGACTGTTAATCAATGTTTGTGGACAGTGATCCATCCTTTCAACGCCAATAAAAGTATTAACCAGCAACTCTTCTATACGCTAGTTTTTGATTATTGATAGATGCTGCCAACACTCAGTCTGTCATTGTCATCATGTGCATTGTTTAGTATATACGCGACAGTTCATACGGACTTGGCAACTGATCCAGCTTACCATTTGTGATTACATAGGTTAACATTTAAATCTATAAGTAGTAACGGTCAAAGTGGATAAAATAAAGATATACATGTGAAAATAAGAAAAGCGGTTGAAATTTGATTTAAACTGTTGTATGATCACAACAAAATAAATATTACTAAATATGAGCAATCCAAATCGTGAAAGATGTACGTTTTCACTCCTTAATAAACTTTTTGGGCCATGTGCCAATTTTGGAAACTTTATGGCTGGAAACTTTTTGAGCGGTAACTTTTTGGCTGGACACTTTTTGTCCCATGTTGTCAATTTTTGGAAACCTTATGGCCGGAAACTTTTTTGGCGGAAACTTTTTGGGCCGGATTCATAAAAAAAGT
Source organism: Hydroides elegans (assembly GCA_001703475.1). NCBI lineage: Eukaryota > Metazoa > Annelida > Polychaeta > Sabellida > Serpulidae > Hydroides > Hydroides elegans. The sequence goes on from LQRL01116053.1 coordinate 9,395, forward strand.
AAAACGGCCAAAAACATGAAAAAGATGTTATATATGAATTCAATCCTATAAATTTTAAGGTTGAAGAATGTACTAAAATTCGATACGTATTTTATATATCAAAAATAGTAATTAAACAAAGACTCGATGAAATGTAAAGCCTTGATTACACATAACAAGCAATTTTAGTCACCGACTTTAACCGAAAATGTTGATGACATTTTTGAATGAAATCACATTGAGCAACAAGAACCGGCAAAGCCACGTCCTTACCTTGACCCCTCGACGACAGAATATGACGTCTTATATCATTCCTCTACTGGGCCTGTATGAAAGTTTGCCGGAGGTAATTTTAGGGCGTCGAATCGCAGTACATATCTGTCATCCAAAGAAAACAGTTAAAACGTACATAAAACCTATAAATTTCGAAGTCATAAACTGGTCCGTGATGGGATGATTGATGGACGGCCTTTTATTGGACGTAATTTTAATCATTGCACGCACATAGTTTTCGAAATATCAAAATTATTTTATACATACATAATATATATATATAAATATTTGAGCAATATCATAGATACTCATCTTAACTATCATATTTCGTTTTGAAATAAAAAGGTCCTATTAAGTGGTCTTAAATCAAAATTTTCATTACTCTTAGGGAACGGTTACATTAAAGTCGCGATTCCTGTCGCCACTTGCGATTTTCACAGTTTTCTTTGTAGGACTTTAACTTTTTCTAAAAGAAATTTAGTGTCGCTCGAAGCGATTTGATAAATTTGCGGTTACATAGGAGCGATTCTCAAAACCAAAACAATTATGCTCTATATTTCTTTGCATCGATAATTGTTTGTTTGGCATTTGTCGCAGGATGCGAATCGCTTCCCTAGTGGATTTTTTTAAACGCGGGCTGCGATTTCTATCGCCAGCGACAATAAATTTTGAAATGAACGATATGACAGCGATATTGTATATGAATTTAATGATTCACTAGACTATGATTCTAAAAAAAAATGATGAAAAAAAAAGCATTAAATAGTTTCTTATGCTGAAATTATAGAAACATGTATAAAATCTATATTTATGCTGAAATTATCAGATTTGTTGCCCTTATTTCCTATGGAACATGCAGGTACTGATCTAACACATTGTTAATTTACTGTATCTATTTAGATTCATACTTTAGAACTATAGATTCCAATCTGATCTCAGAGTTTGTTTATATTCTATCGTTTCGTCACCAATTAATTCATAATAGTAAATGGTAAATACTAGAGCTATTCATGTCAAATTCAAAATGGCAAAAATAAGAAGGCAGTAAAACAAAATTACTTGAGTAATAAAAAAAAGAATTACCTTCGATGAAACAGTAAAGAATGATATATATATAACTGAACATTATCCGATTCTATACAATCCAAAATTAACGGACTATCCTACTAGCTTGGCCACTTATTACAAAATTTAATATGAATGAAAGAGTAGCGAATGAAAGTGGATGGGCATTGATGGTAAATATACTTATTAACCCAGCTTTCGTGAAACGAAAACTGGGTTTGTGAGATCGGTCGGTGTCGTCCGCCGTTAGTTAGTTAGTTAGTTAATTAGTTAGTTAGTTGGGTAG
>LQRL01116053.1:11007-32235 GCA_001703475.1 Hydroides elegans
TCGTAGAGCTTTCAAACTTTAACCCAAGCATCTTTATGGTACCCTCATACTGGCTTGTGCTTTATAGGACGATTGAACCTCTTGGCTCGCCATGGTTGACTTCGCCATTTCCGCCCAATGTGGTCTTCTATATAGTAAAGAAAGACTATTTGACCCATTCCGCATGATCATATACCGACTGCTATCGGTAAGACAGGTCTTATGGCGTGTATTAAAATACGCGACCAAACCTGCCGTAAGCAGAAGGGTTGGTCATGCGGGGGCTTGTGTCTTGAGTGATTGACTCATCTTGTATCCAATGGTGGACACGCGCATTTTTCCCATTGAGACATGTCTTCAAGTTATTGATTTTTATGTCTTGATTATTTCAAGTTATTGATTTTTATGTCTTGTTTGGATCACAGCTGTTACACACCTGGCCGAATAGCTCAGTCAGTAGTGTATCGGCTTCATGATCATAAGATCGTGGGTTCGATCCTGGATTCAACTCAAAAATATTTTTCCTTCAGAAAATGTCAGAAATAATATTATCAATTATGGTGCCTATAGTACACAACCATATCTTATCTGAAAGTCTTTGATTTGTTGTGATGGCCGGGGGTCATAATGTACTCATGCATATCATTTATATGTTCATTCATATCGCGTATGGGCATGAAATTCAGGGGTATAGCATCGTAATCATAGTCATAAGGTTGTGGGCTCGAATCCGAGCTTGTACAACCTATTCCTTATTATTATGCTATATTCATGAAAAAAATCTAACAATTGTAATTTATATGCAGATGTTTAAACAAATGCCATGGATAACATATGACCTTTTTACCGGTGTATGCATTAACACGCCCCTGTCAATTCCTATTAAACAGTTAAAAACGCGCTCGCTAGTACTTAAAAGAGATAAAGCTATTTGTAAAGGCTAAAGCTGGGTCATTGTCCTTGACAATCTTGTTTTTCACCTCGTTTAGGTTCTCTCAATAGATAAGTAATACAGCCCTTTTGTTTTAGTCTATTCTTCAGCATAGAATGAATCCATCAACGTTATTCCATTGTGATCTCATTAGATTATTTATCAGAGTTACATTTCGGCGCCTTCGGCGCAAATTTAAAAGAAACACTTTTGTGCGCTTTGATAACAACTTACCTTATTGCTTACTAGTGGTAGATAAAGTGAAAAGAAAGTTGTCTTTGTAGAATATCAAACAAAGTATTTGCCTTAGGTGCGGGTAATATGTATACATCTATTCTATTTAATCTATCCACAAACTATGAAGTATAGGTTCATCTTATTATAAGTTTTGGAAGGTTTGCAATATCGTAAGTCTAATATATATTTAATGTCACAAGGTATTAAAATAAGAATTCAAGGCCTAAATCGCTAACTAATGTAACCGTAAAATCTAATGAAAATCGCAACTTGCGATTTAATGTAACCGCTCCCTTAAACAATAAGTATTTTCAGTAAAAATTCGTCTTTAAATGGGGTCCTAACAATGTCAACATTCCGTTCAACATTCAATATTGACTCGTAGAGGGGTAGTCAAATTTGCAACGGTACACGGACGCGTTTTATTTCAAATCAACAACTGTATGAGCGTATTAGAGACATATTTATAACCTTGATTTTGTTCGTATAAATGCCAAGAAAATACAAAATATTTGAAATTCAATATTTTATCTATTCTGTTCTGTGAAAATGCCAGCAAGATGAATCTTTGAAAAGAATAGATATTTCACAGATTAAATCACCGGTTATTCCTGTAAAATGGTTGCATTTTGAGATACCGTTAAGGAATATAATAACTGTCACGAAAACTGCGGCATTTCAAAAAGTTGTATCTTATGATATAATAAATGCACTCACCCGATTCAAAACAGTGACATTCATTCATAAATGAACCATGTCTTCTTGAGACGGAAAGCAGTATTTATCATATTTGCTTGGGAGAACAAATGTATTCAAAGGCGAATTGTGCCAGTTAATAGGTCAATATGTCAGGAACGGACACGCGCTAAAGGAAATTTTATTCGATCCTGTTAAAAATAGAAAACACAGCGATATTGCGATCACATCTTTCAGGGATCACCCAGCGAGTTATTCTATGAAATATCTATACTGTTGAAAAATTCTACTTGCTGACATTTCCATAGAATAGAACAAATATGAAAAAATTATTTTTATTCTATTTCGAAATTAAGTCTAAAGAATAATTATTTAGACGAAATGTACTGGGCACTTGCAACATGGGAATATGCTCATTTTAGGAAACTTTTGGAGTCAAATAATTAGATAGCATCTATTTTTGCTGGCAACCTTTTGCTTGCTACGTTTACGGGCTTTTCTTGCTGGCAAAGAAAGAATAACGCTTTACATTAAGTAATACTATTTCATAATTTTAACCTGTAAATCGGGTTGCTTCATACCAAAATGAGTCATAATAAATAAACTTCTTAAAATTGTTCGTTTGGTACTTCTGATGTTTAACTATGCTTTCTTTGATTTTCGCAGCATCACCAAAACATCACAATAGTGTGTCAATACCTTATTGAGAAAATGTAGATGAACTATTGCAGAGGTAAATACAAAAAGGTCAACATTTCAACATTTCAAAGTTTACTTTGATTTTTCACAATCTTTGGTTTAAAATAAGTGAAAGAACTAAATATACCCGCATATTACTTAACAATTTAAACATTACAGTAAATTGACGTTTCGGTTTGGAGATTCCAAACGCTTTTTAAATTTTATGAAATTAAGCAACCCGCATTGTGAATAGATCACAGGTAAGGTATATGTTTAAATATTCTTATCTATTATTTCAAAGTTTGAACATGGTGAATTTAAATCAATTTTAACTAGTTCACTAGTTTTCCCTGTATGTAAAGGGTAATTGCAAGACTGTGTAATGGCGAAGAGAAAATAAGACTCGGAAATAAGTTTCCGCAAATGTATGAAAAGAATTTATATGAAAATTATATTGACTTATGTTGACTTATATTGAAAAAAAATCAAATCTTCCAGAGCCTTCCATCCCCGATACAGCAAGTATAAATTAAGTGTTTCTTTACTGTTTGAACTATATTTTACGCTTCACGTTAAGCCTTAAACGTTTTCCCCGTTAGACCGGTTATCACGTTTAGCAAAGAATAAGCCATATTTCATTGCGACATTAACTTTTTTTATTACAGATCAGAAGAGTAACTCGCTTCTTATGATATGTAAAAACAATAACAGGTTTCTCTGAAACCGGAACTAAAAATTGTTAACTTGTCGATAAACATATAATCAACCATAGATTCTCAATTCGGTTTTTATTAAGGTACCGATTATAATTTACTCTTTTTCAAAAAGACTAACTTATAAAATGCGATACACACGGTGAATTTACAATTCATAACTTCGCATGTAAATATGCGTTCTTAAGGCCGAGGTTACACAGAGCTTTAATAAAAGCTGGCAGTTATAAAAGCGAGCTTTCTTTAGTGGTTACACTGGAGCAAAAAGAAGCGAAAAGGCAAAATTCGAGGTTTTCTCCCGTTTCACTCCAGTATTTCAAAAGAAGTTTAGTGACATGCATGGTGTCAAACAAACTCAATTGAAGTTCATTATTGTAAAACTCGCGTTTAAAAAAGCCGCTCTTTCCCCGCTTGCAGTTTTTCCCGCTAGTTGTTTCCTCTGTGTTATAGCAAGATTGTCGTGACAAAACGCAATGTTACCACTTTTGACTAAAAAAAATCGCTTGAAAAACAGCTGCTGCTTTGTTTGACACGAGTTTTTATAAAGAAAATAGAACTCTATTAGAGGACTAAGTAGGGCACTAATCCCGACGTGAAAAACGCATAGCTCTATGTAACCGCGGCCTAAAGCTTCTGTAAATTTAACACACCCAATGACCCGCTATTTCAAAATGTCTTTCCCCTCTCTTTACATTGACACCAACTTAGTTATTTTAATGATAGATGCTATGACATTCATACAATTATATCTTTTCTACTATATAAATCGATTTTCCCGATATTAGTTTCGTTAGTATTAGAAGTCATTAAATATAAATCATCATACCAGCATTTTGTTTGCAAATGTTGTCTTACCCGAAAATTTTCACTTACATATAAAGTCAAAATTCATAATTGCTTGCACTAGTCACGAAAGGAAATACACACGGTGATTATTGTACCCGAAATTAAATGTAGATATTTTCTCAAATAATTTTATATTGGTCTATTTGATATCGGCCTTTTGTGGCCTTTTTGGCTATACCTAGAACTACATTTTAAATCTAACTTGCGGGTTTAACTAACTGTTATATGGTATTATGAATACCCCTTCACAAAAACTATTTCATTTAGGATAATTATAGGTTCGATTTTCTTTTAAAAGTAAGAATACGTGCGCTAAGATGCACATCTATATTTTTTTTTAAAGAATGCTTATATATGATCTATATCAATAAATGTTAGATATGTAAATTAAAATGCATGAGCAGTCCAAATTAGCCTACATAGGAATAATACGTTCCTAAACAATCATATTCCACGAAATGCATACGTCGCAGTTTGAGTCTTCGCTGACGTATTTAACCGAACTTCCTTTGGCTTTCAGATATTGACAGAAACACCACGTCTGAAAATACGTCCAGCAAAATAACATACTTGTTCAACAAATAAAATTATTTCAATTCTGTGTTAGAATTATCAAGGATACCTGAATTAGTTTCGATATCATTATGAGTCTTTGAAGAGAACTACTATACCAGCATCTTCTGTGCAAATTATGTCTCAATAACCGTAAAATTTTACTTCCATACTTCTAACGTTGAAGTTCAAAAGTATCTTAATTAGTCGCGCATGGACATAAAACCCTGCGATGATTGTACCCGCATTTTTAATTTTAATATATATTTAAATCATTGAAAATTCTGTTTGAAAATCCCAAACGCGTGAATTGTGTATATAAAGTCACAAACATACAAGTACCGTATTATAATTTTAAGCCAGTGTGAAATAACTCAAGTTGATCTTTAAAATGGCAGTTAGAGCTGTTATTTTAGTTTCTTGCTTTGTCTTGATTTTAATCGGATCGTGTACTCCGTCAAAGGGTAGGTAGAGTCAGGCTTTTAGTTGAATCTTTTGTATGCTAAAAAATTGACTTATTTGATATTATATATGGCTGAGGTGATTTTACGGGCAAATTAGCATTTTGAAAAAGGACGTGGAGTGCCGTTCACAATAGACAACATAAAAGAGAAAACTGGGATATATAAAAGGTAAAAACATGTTATTGAGGCTTAGCTTAAATTAATTCATTCAAATATCTATAGCACGCATATGCAATAATCTATTTATATACCTCATCGAATTGTAACGCATTTGTAGCTTCATCCAGTTACTCTAGTGAATCCAACGGATCCAATTTTGGAAGTTGAAGTTATATATTATTCATTTGCATAATCTATTGAGTGTATTAATAATCATTTATTATGTGTCATTAGCTTCACCCGATTACTGTAACACTCATATATAATTCATTTATTGTATAAATAATGGATTTATTTATGTTTTATTGTATTTCATAAGCGTCATCAAGCTACTCAAGTGAATCAAGCGGGTGCTGCTCTGGATGTGGAAGCGGGGAGAGCAGTGATGGACACACATATATATAATTAATTCATTTGCTTAATGTATATTTATTGCTTATTTCTTATGGTATTTAATTAGCGTCATCCAGTGTCTCTAGCGAATCCAGTGGGTCCGGCTCTGGGAGTGGAAGCGGGGAGAGCAGTGATGGACACACACATATATATAATTAATTCATTTGCTTAATGTATATTTATTGCTTATTTCTTATGGTATTTAATTAGCGTCATCCAGTGTCTCTAGCGAATCCAGCGGGTCCGGTTCTGGAAGTGGAAGCGGGGACGGTGGTGCTGGAGATGGTGAGTCAGGATTGTCTTACTTGGCTAGAATTCGAATGACGTTGAAAATACGTCTTCATTTTGGAAAATTTGAAAATTGTTTGGACGTAGTTTTAGTCAATTTTAGTCAAGAGCGCAGGAATTGCTTTGTCTTTGTGTCGCGCAACGGTGGATGTAAACAGGGTGTTGATTCGATGTAGCACGTTAAAGGACGTTGCTGAAACAGCTCAAATAAGAATATATACAAATTATCGACACTTTGAAAACAACGTTGTACGAACGATGATCGCCGAGTGAGGGTTTACAGCCCATTTTATATGATACAATCAAACCAATGTGCTTGTAAGTATTTTATATAATATGTTAAGCTCTATAGAGCCTAGCTATTATAGAAGCTTTGATCGCTTTATCCCCAACACACAATGTCTCAAGACATGTTCCTTTTGGGGCTCTTAAAACGTTACATAAACAACGGTTCCCTTTTTAAAAACACCTGTTTTTTCATTAGTTAAGAAATATATTAAAAGAAAGGGATTTTTAGTAAAACCACTCTTAGTGACAAGTTGATGTAATAATGATAATTGATTTCATCTTTTCAATAAGCGTTGTTTGTCATGTCATTGCAAAAAGAAACACAGTTAACGCATTTTTCATTTTTATTTACAGAAATTATGAAATAATCCATATATTTGTTTGACTTTGTAGACCCGGATATCGGCACAGTAAGAGAAGGTAATGGGAATTTGTTTATTTCTAAATAGCTTACTGTCATTAATTGCTGTAAATTTTCAAGATACCTGGTTCTTCGATTTTATCCCCTCGAAATATAACAACCTATTTTATGGCGCACGCGCGTGAGGCGTATGCATTCTTTAACGAGAAATATCTGAATAACAAAGCTATTTACATGAAATGAAAAGATAAAACAACATTACAATTAGGATAACAAAAAGAAAAGTAAGTTTTTGATCTCTAGCAAAAAGATTTGATCTCTAGTAACACATCCACAAATACACTTACAAGACACCTAAACGAAAGATTCTCTACTGTATGAGGTATTGCTGTAACATAAAATATACAATCAATGGCATTGCCTTAAATAATTCACCGCATTTTCTTTTATGCATAGCTCCACCGTGTCAAAATCCCCCAACTGACCTTATTGCTGACCTTACTGCATCAGCACTGAACGCTTCATCTGAACGGGTGGGACATGAGGCAGTCCTCAGTCCCCTGTTTGTAGCAGGTGCCTGGTGGCCTAGCGCGGTCGAACAGGTGAGAATACAGTGCATCACGGATAATTTGAAGTGCTTGGGACCAGAAAATATAGTTCAAATTATCCGATTTTCAAATTATCCGAATAAAATTTGGTATAAAATAGTGAAAAATACAAAATCGGGACCGAGGAAACAGTTCAAATTATACCGAAATTCATATTATCCGTATTCTAATTAACCGAGGTCTACTGTATTTGCTTGCCATGATTTGAATTTGGTTGGCTTTATTTGTTTTATGGTGCTTAGTTTCATATGTGGCAAACATACCATCGTAAATTGATCCGCTTAGAGTCGTTTAGGCACATAGTTTTCTGACGAAACCCACGCGGTAAATGACCTCCTAAGGACGTCCCATCAGGGAGTTGTACGTCTTAACACCCACTTCCCATGACGTGACATGTTGGGATTTCTTACGTTTTATTATATGAATGACGTTAAAATACCATGTTTTTGGGGGCATAACAGCCTAGTCATTAATGCATGTTGTTATGCCCTCTTGCGTAGTAATATTTTTCTCGGGATGTTTCGGTAATTAAATTCGTGAAATATTGAATCGCGATACCGGAAGTTGCGCAAAAACATATAATCAACCACAAAAACCAACATGGCGAACTATTTATAAAATATTAATTGTTATGTTTCAATAAAGTATTTGAAAAATGGGTTTTTCAAACGAAATATCAAAGATAATGATACTTTTATATTTTTTATGATAAACAATCTTTATTTAGATTGGCGAATGGGTGCAGGTGGACCTGGGTGGTGAGCGAACCATCGAACAAATCAGCACAAGAGGGATCTTTGTACCCGTCGGCAAAAATGTGGTCGCCCACTGGGTGAGCCGCTACAATGTCAGCGTAAGCGATGACGGCCAGGTATTCTTTCCCGTTCAGGCAGCCGGCGGCACTTTTAGTTTCCAAGGAAATATGGATTCAATAGGTCTGGTGTCGCGGTCATTCATTACGCCGGTCTTTGGGCGCTATGTACGGCTTTTCATTGAGGAATTTGAGGAGGGTGCCTTGCTTCAATGGGGCATTCTGGGATGTGCGGATACGAATGCGTTATAGAGTTTGATTTTGACAAAAAAAGGAAAGCTTCATCTAGCGTCTTTTCTCTAGCAGTGAAAACTAGCTGTGTGAATCGCGTAATTATTTTATGTGTTCTTTGTCTAAGTGATACAGCAGAAACGCGTTTTATTTAGAATAAGGCCTAGAAAAGTTACCCGTATTACCAGCGCTAAAATCGACTAACTGATTATCAGTTTAGTTTAAGCCTGTAATTTAAAAATAAATTGGAAAATAGTTGTTTTGATAATATTAAGGCCTTGATTATACATAAAGTGATTTTGGTCGCCTTTCGCTCCTTGAAAATTTCACTGTTTGTCGTTGGTTATTTAAATTTAGGATTATTAAAAAAAACACTGGAAATCGCAACGGAAATTGCTTGTTAAATTGCTTGTTAAATTTTAAGAAGGCTTTTTGGCTTTTTTTCGATGTGAATATATAAATGAACCTTAAATTTTATGATAATAATTTTATGACATTCTGTGTATCAAGAAATTGTAAATGCGAAAAATACATGGAATAAAACTTTTCGGACAGTATTGTATTCTGTTTTTTATTCTTTTCTAAAAAAATATTCAAATACCTTAGATTACGATTCTACCTGACTATGTTTTAACTGAATATTTTTCGATTGTTTCAAAACTGCTATCTTAACATATAATAGATATTTTAAAATATAAATGCGCCATAGTTAAGCCATGACCATTTTTAAATGTTTATCTTTTATCAACCGAGAGTTCGAATTCCTAGAGTTAATCAACCTTTTATTAGTCTAATCATAATAAAAAATATGATATCGTCAATATTTATGATAAACTAAGATCCTTTAATTTTAAACAAAATATGCAATTTTAGCTATATGAAATCTCAGAATTTAGATAGCCTAATCGTGTACCATAACAAAAACATATTCTATGTTTAAATGGTCTAAAATGTGTCATAATGAGCCCTTTTAATGTATTTTAACTTAAGTGTTGATTGAGGATGCAGAGATTATTCTCTCAAAAATTGACCCTTTGAAATTGACCTCATGTTTTTGGAACCCATTGTTTTATTTATTTTTATTTACATAAAGATTAACCATGCCTTTAAGCTGAAATCCTGATTTTCGACCATCTTTACACTGTGTTTTAAAATAGGTACCCCATATAAATTGTTCTGCAATTAACATATGTGATTGTTCTTAGTTAGTTTTTTTTAATGGTATAGTTTGTATATCCCCTCGATTTGAATTAATGCAGAAATTGACCATATGAAACAGTGTTAATACTACAAATTACGACCTCATTAACTAAAGATTTATGAAGAATATGAACGTAAGTCAATTTTCGGTTCTGCAAAATGGAAACGTTACTTTAGAACAATTGAAAAGCTTCGAACAGCAACGTTATTCATATATATTTTTCGTTGTATTCATGATTGTTTAGGACATGACTATGGCATATTTCAGTCATATATGGATTATTGTGTCATGTATTTTGAATACAGAAACATTAGTGCCAGAAGTTCTCAAAGAAAGAAACCTCCTCGTAAACGAGTCAAAAACAGAGAAATACAAAATATCAAGGAATTCAGAACAGGACTGGAAGGAATGTAAACTGGTAGGAAGCAAGCTGGGAACAGAAGAAGACATCAAATACAGAAGAACTCTAGCAAACAAAGTCATCTGCGACCTCAAACCTCTCCTAAAAACCAGAAAACATCAAAACAGTGTAAAATACACGTCTTCAGAGCACTCGTAGTTAGCATACTCATATACAACACGGAGATCTGGGGTCTCACGCAAAAACAAGAAAACGAAATAGACGTATTCCAAAGACAGCTACTACAAGGGATCTTCGGTTTCAGATACACAGAAGACAAGACAAACTGGCCATCAAATCAGAAACTGTATGAAATAACAGGAACCAAACCCTGGTCAACCACAATTGCTAAACGCAGGTTATCATTTTTCGGACATGTGTGTAGATTGCCTGAAGATTCACCAGCCCAAAAAGCTCTAAAAGAAGCGTTAAAAACAGTAAAGAAACCGAGAGAAAAATTCAAGAAAACATACCTAGCAACTCTCAAGAAACAACTCAAATTGAAAGGTATTAACAACATAGAAAAGGCCCAAAGCATAGCTAGAGATAGAGATATTTGGCGAAATATGCTAGGATAAAGTCAAAAGACGGAGTATCCAACAGAAGAAGAAGAAGAATAAATGTCAAAATAAGTTAGTCTCGTTTTTCTTTACTTAACGTCTTTATGTGATAAAAATCATAATAAGGATAAGGATATTATACATGATTCTTATTTATCCAATTTTACATACATATGAATTTCTATTTCTATTCTCTTGTCTTATGTGTGATATTGCCAGTTTCCAAAGGTAACTCATCATAATGGTTGCATTTCTTTTTATACAGACAATTCAGACTTTTAAGACAACCCTCAATTGTCTTACACTTTGTCTGGAAAGAAGGAATTATCTGGATTAAATCGGTAAATTGTCTGAAAAGTCTAAACATAAAGAAATGCATCCATTTTTTACTGCTACATGCTGAATAGTGACGTCATAATAATTATCTAGTACTTATACATGTTTATTAATCAATTTCATTTATTATTATATTCACAATCATAACCGTTCTAATTAAAATACTTATTATTATGGTCATAAAAGTAATAATGTGATGATAAGAATTAATATATAAATAATATATCAAAATATAACCAACACAACAAATGTATTCGCATTACAACGATGGTGCGGTCAGGGACTTGTGAATTTGTTGGTGATCGTTGCGAGATTTAAAGAAAATAAAGTTAATATCATGTGTGTAGATTAATCATATCTTCTTCGAATCTCACAGCGATCCTAGATAGTTGCGCAAGTGCATTCATAATTTCTATCAGTATTAAAAAAAAACAGATCAAAATATGACGTTTTGAATACGACATTTTTATGGTTTTACAAACGTTTTAGTTTTGTTTCAAAATACAAAAAAACACGTTTTCGACAGTGGACAAAACACCTACAATTCATGTTTTCTCACAACGTGAAAACAACGAAACCAAAAACCAATTTTATACGTTTGAGATTGGTTGTTTCTTGTTTACTGGGAGGTTAATACATTTTGCTAATTCATCAAAAGCTTGATTGTGAGGCCCATATCATATATATTTGTGATTTTAACTGGAATAAAAGTAAGAATAAAATGTATTTTTATAAATTATTTTTTCTATATACCTAAAACACTTAGAAGAGGGTCTCGGAAGAGGTAACACAGGGTTATCTTCGGAACATAACTGTGTGAAATAAATATAATCAATATGAGGTTTGTAACAATCTATCAAATTTCAAAATATTTCCTTCCCTCTGCTTCCTTATAAAGAGATCAAGATGGCATCATCGAAAAGGTCGCGTGACCTCATTTATTTATTAAATGAAAAAGATACTCAGGGCTCCTAATGGGACCCACTTATTGTCACCAAAGCTCACGAAACCTTATAATATACAACTTTATTCTATTTATTGAATCTATTCATTTGATGATACAACAGTGAGCTTACCCCATGATCTCGCAACCAGGGAAAAATGAAGTTACTTATTACACTCAGTTCATCTCAACTGGCGGGTAAATGTGAGGTCAGGTTTATGTCACACGCACACTGGTAACTTATTTTCAAAATATATCTAATAATAGACATCATTTAATATTCTTCAAGGTAAAGGAGTCCTGTTGTCAAATGCCACATAGTCATGTCATGAGCCTTAATTGGGAATAACTATCTAAGCCCAAAAATTATAAAGTGAAATTGCATTAAGTCACTTATAAATATCATGCATTTTTTTTTACAATGAGCATAGTGGGAATGTTTTTTAAAAATAAAAACGACAACAATATCATGACTCTAATAGCCTTAATGGAGATATAATATATCTATTTATATATAATATTTTCTTTGAGGCTCTTGTTTACACAAAAAAACATAACGTGATTACAATGCTTTACATATGACCATGAAACGTCAACCCTCACTTTATAGTTGTCCACATTATTAGTAATATGCGGATGTCAAATAATTTCCTTTGTGGTGACAACATTTTTACTTCATTTTAGGAGCTTGATTTTGTCCGGATAAGTCAGGTGAACTACTTATACATTCCATTATTTATGGGTTTGATGTTAGTGTCCGAAGTCAAAAGAAGTGAAGTTTCCAGATTAACCTGTTGAAAATAAAACCGGACTGAGAAAAACTGTCCCATTTAGCGAGGTGTCCGGTCCATCAAGATGTCCGTTTCCTAGGTTAAATTCACTGTACATGTTCATCTACTTATTGAAATAATATAAGAAGACGTTTGGCCAAAGAGTAACTATAGTTATTTTGTCGAAATGCCTTTGCCCGTTTCCATAAACACTGTATTTATTAATGTAGCAAATAAAAGTTTAATCATCGTCTCTGATGCACTTTCGATGCACAATACTGGCATCATTTTGTCAATTCTAGAATTCAATATACACAGCACTGTTTTTCTATCAAACAAATTGATAGAATCCATATATAATCATGAGCATGTTTACAGTGAAATTAAATATTTCTATATGTAAGTGGTACATATATATTTTTTGTGTCAGTCGTGTATGTAAAGATGGTGGCGGTTTGTAATACATTTAGTATATTACCTCGCTTTTTTACAGGCCTTGGAACTTTATTGATATGAGTTTTAAGATTTTTAGATTTTTATGCATGGTTAATTTACATTCTTAGTCTATCACGGATTTAATCGTTTAAGCGTATTACCTGAATAACCTGAAAGAAATCTCTGGATCCTCAACCAAAACTTTAGGAGGAAAAAACATTAAACTGGCTTCTGATGACAATATTTGGAAGACATATACACAAAGCCACCATTTAAAATTCAGGACATGATTTTAGAATATTCTATTTAAGACGATTAGGATGTCGAAATCCAATTTTTCACTTTAAATGTATTTTTTTCTGTAAAAGCTCGTCCGGGTTGATAAAATATCAACTTTCCAAAAATGGTCATGTCTTAATTCTTTCGTATTTTATATACCGGTTTAGGACCGTTGATTGTAAGTTTTGAAACAATTGAAAAATAGTCAGTTGGTTAATGTGCAGACTGGTACAGGTAGTATTGCAATAACAGATATTTATATTATTATTCAGCAAATAATAAATCAGACGAAAACAATACTGGTCAAAATAATTTTATTCAATGGTATATTTTTCGCATTAGTTTCTTGAAATACATAATGTAACAATATAATTGAAAAAAATGTCTATACATAGGAACACAGAAAAAGCGTCTTGTTTTTTTAATTGAATGATTGAAATATCTGTACTGAAATCAGGTAGAAAATGTATAAATTTGAAATGTAATATTGCCATCGAATCTTATCAAAAGCTTAATCAAGTTTAAGGCCTAGATTTCTTACAATAATAATGATACCAAAACGATCCTTTCTAAAGTGGTTATTGATGTAATGGAATAGTAACGCCCAAGCCCAACGGATGCGTATAGTTTCTCTCTTTCAAGGGTCAATATCCATTTTGGTAATTTTCGGATTTTATTACTTTTATTACATGGACTTTATGTTTAGATGTCGAGATATGCAGAGTCGCCATTACGGACCATGACAAAAGTGACATAGATGTGGTGATATGGCCAGGTATAATGCTTTAGCCGTGTAATTTAGTTGCAAAAAAAAACTAAAAAATGCTTTGTTCATGAAATCGCAGACAGCAAAATTATTCTCGCTCCATGCGATTTTATTAGTATCAACAAACTAACATTTGTGAGGAACGATGAAAATTACTTATTATAGAGTCTATGTAATCAAGGCATCATCATAACCGCATAAAACTATTTCAATTAATGTTTAGATTACATGCCTAAACTAAACCTATCATTAGAGAGTCAATTTAACGCTGATTACACGGGAAACTTCTGGCCTTCTCCCAAGTTAAACAATTGTGTTTCACTGTGCTATTTGGATCAAGGTCACATTAAATAAGCGATTGATATAGCTATTCACTATGTTTACTGTTTTTATGCGATAAGGATGCGGGTAGAAAAATCTCAAGTACACTTAACAAAACATTGAAAAGCGAGTGCCGCTAAATATCGCCAATTAAATGTGTAGGTTGTCAAAAAGTCTAAAACTATTTAGATGCCCCCGGGAAACCCACGAATGTGACTGGCTTTGACTACAGAGCTAGTGCGTTTTTGAGTTTCCTACAACAAATATATATGAAAACATTGTTGCTAGAGGAACAAGCTTGAAGAAGCCTCCCGTGTAACCAAACACTTGGTTCTCACTCGGTTGCACCAAGCCTCATCATGAGCTCATACTGATCTAAAATATACTCATATGGGGTCTGCATGACGTCATGATGAGGTTTTGTTAGAGCTGGTTAAGCAGTCGCATCCTAGCATCCCCGAATTCCCCATTGAAACCATGCATCCGAAAATTGAAATTCCTCAATAAAAAGCCGTATGTAGCGCGCGTAGAATGGCGGTTGGAATACATTGAAGACGGTATTCACCGCGTCTGTATTTGCACTGAAGCTAACAGTGCCGTCGGACTTTGCAGCGGGACAGAATAATTGGCCGTTATCGCTTAAGCTGACATTGTAGCGGCTCACCCAGTTTCCGGCGGTGAAAACGGCACCTCTTGAGCGGATTTGAACTATGGTTCGTTCTTGTCCGAGGTCTGCTTGAACCCATTCGCCAACCTTAGCAATTATAATGATAACAATAATATTATTTTAATAACAAATATAATAAAACAATAATATGCTTATGATTTCTTTTATGGCACCTCTTGAGCGGATTTGCACTATGGTTCGTTCTTGTCCAAGGTCTACCTGAACCCATTCGCCAACCTGAAGTAATAATAATAATCGTAATAATGATGATTACAATAATGCTAAAGATTATGATTATGATTTCTTTTATGGCGGATTTACACGATGATGTACGGATTTACACGATGGTTTGATCCAATCTTGTACCAGGTCTACCTGAACCACGGATACGCATATGCTCGATGGTGTGCTCCTGTCCCACGTCTACTTGAACACATTCGCCAACCTTAGTAATTATAATAATAACAATAATAACTATTACACTAATTTTAAAGCTTATTATGATTTTGATTTCTTTTATGGCACCCCTTGTACGGATGTGCAAGATGTTTCGCTCCTGTCCAAGGTCCACCTGAGCCCATTCGCCAACCTGAGTAATTATGATAATTGTAATAATGATTTTTACAAAAAAAACTGAGACAATGTAGCATAAGATATATATAACTAGCAATGTGAATGCCAAAAAGCTTAGAGAACGGCAATTATAGAATATATAAGTTACATACTATAAGTATATATATTGTTCAATCTATTATAAATTATAGCCAATAAACTTACCTGATTTACTGAGTCAGGCCTCCAACAGGCTGGTACACCAACGGAACTTACAACAAACGTATGTTTATTGTTCAATCTAATACTATGAATGAAGTGTTCAATCTCATACTTATCTAAAACTATACATAATCAGTAACCCTACCTGATTAACTGAGTCAGGCTACCACCAGCTTGGTACATCAATGGGACAACGGTTTGGAAATACTTGCTACATATGGATGCTTACTGTTCAATCTTATACTATATATCTATAGTGTTGAATCTGATACTTATGTTTTACTTTACAGTCAATAATCCTACCTGATTTACTGAGTCAGGCCTCCAACAGGCTGGTACACCAATGGTACTACGGTTTGTCAATACTTTTTATATATGTATGTTTATTGTTCAATCTAGTACTATATCTATATTGTTCAATGTCATACTAATCTTAAACAATATAGCCAATAACCCTACCTGATTAACTGAGTCAGGCCACCACCAGCCTGGTACATCAAAGCGACTGGCTGGCACTGAGAACGGCAGTTATAGATAATATAAGTTATATAATATATAATATGTGTTTATATATTGTTCAATCTAATCCACGATATACATGTAGTCAATAATCCTACCTGGTTCGCTGTGTCAGGCCACCACCAGCCTCGTACATCAATGGGACTACAGTTTGCAAATACTTGCTACATACGTATGTTTATTGTTAAATCTGATACTTATGTTATACTTTACAGTCAATAATCCTACCTGATTAGCTGAGTCAGGCCACCACCAGCCTGCTATATCAATGGTACTAAGGTTTGTCAATACTTGTTATATATGGATGCTTACTGTTCAATCTTGAACTATATATCTATAGTGTTAAATCTAATACTAATCAAAACTATATAGTCAATAATCCTACCTGATTAACTGAGTCAGGCCACCACCAGCCTGGTACATCAAAGCGACTGGCTGGCGTTGAGAATGGCAGTTATAGATAACATAAGGTATATAATATATAATATTTGTTTATATATTGTTTAAACCGATCTATGATATAGTCATTAACCCTACCTGATTAACTGAGTCAGGCCACCACCAGCCTGGTACATCAATAGGACTACGGTTTGCTTCATGACCTGTCTTTGCAGAGGATGCGGTAAACGCTGATGCAGGAAGTTCGGCAAACAGGTCAATCATAGTTTCACAATTCGGAGCTGTAATTGAACAAACAGCTGAGTTAGCTAAACAAATGTATCATGTGAGGCTAAGATTGTGTGATCTCCTATTGAGTCTCACAATGGGGGTGGGGGTGGGGTACATTATGAGATTATTGTGAGTGTCACGCAAGCTCACGTGAGATTTAGTGTTTTCTGGGATTGTAGAAATACTGTTGCGATAAGTCTTGATATATTTGGAGTACCATCACAACAAACAACAATCCTGGGACGTCCTTATAACATTATTTTACGTCCCGACGTCTGCGACGCAAATAGGGAGTCGATGCGATGTCAAAAGTGACGATCTTTTTTTTTCACGCATTTTTCATCACGGGCACTTTGCGAAGGTTTGGGAACATCTTAATTTTTAGTATTAGTGGGTACTTTCTTTGCTCGTTTGGTGTAGGCGATACAGCGTTTAAACATTACGGTCGATAAACTTTATTATATGTCCAGCAGCGAACCATTAAACGGCGTCTTGTTAAAGTGATTGTGAATGGACGTTATTAGGACATGACGTTGCCAAATACGAATGAATTTATTGAGCGAGTTATTGACCGAGTGTTTTCCTTAACTTTTATTACAAATACCACACAAATTATTTATGCAATTATGAAATACACGTCGATTCCGTAAACCATTTGATATTGTTTATATCTGACAAAACATTAATTCACAATGCGGTTCAATGCAAAATATTTTTTTTTACAAAAACGGCTGGAATTTTAACCCAGGTACAGAAGCCAATCACATTTCTATAACCCTGGGGATATACCCCAAAGAACCACATATCATTGACAAATAAATTGCCATTACCTTCTCTTTGAGTGCAGATATCCGTGCCTACAAAATAAATAAAAAAGCTCATTGATTCAGAATGTCTACGAATATCAATATTAAAATTGTTTAAATATTGAATTGTTTTGCAGTGAGATGATCAAGTCGCTAAGCGTGTCGATGACACAAGACTATAAATCAGTGTTGTATTCAGGCAAACATTATAATGACACCAATGACATTGTTGGGGCTTGACCAAATTGGAAACTTGTTCGGTTCTAACCAACAGGCCTCATCTTCCAAGGTATTCCTTGCGGGAAACCGAATACACGACTAATTCTTAAAGCAACAACGATGGTGTGTGTAGCGGATCGAGTTTCCCTAAGGAGAAATTTGAGAGACAGGGTTTATATAGTTAATAGTATTAAAGTATAATATAATCGACTCTCAAGAGCTATATCTCGGATTGTACATAGTGACTTTATTATAAGTTGATAAAGGGTTAATGTCAATCCTTCGTGACCAAACATTTGAGAAAATCGTGAAAAAAACGATCGAAGTACGATGATTTCAATTGATTTATATTAAAAGAGTTCTTAAGACCCACTCATCAAGGGTCGTCCATGCAACGTCAATTCTGGGAGTAACGTCAAACGGACGTTTTGATTTGGGCACTAAAGAAAGTCTCACTGTCTTCAATTTACGTTCTGTGTCGGATGAAATATCTTGCATTCAACTTCGTGGCGACGTAGCAATGAAGTCGTCAACAAAAATAGACATCAAGAAAGCTTTGATGTGGGCCAAATTGAAGACGTACTTTTCACGTCACTCGAAGTCAAGCCGAGTAAAAAAATCCTTACTTACCACCTCCACCATCAACGTCCCCGCTTCCACTTCCAGAGCCGAACCCGCTTGATTCGCTAGAGGAACTGGATGAAGCTAATGAAATACGATATACAAATAAATAAAATTAAATATGCTGTTGAGTATGCTGCAATTGTTAATTTTAATAATGAAATGCTATATTGTTTACGTAAATATAGGATTGTTTAACCGAACCCGCTGGATTCGCTAGAGGAACTGGATGAACCTAATCAAATACAATAAGTAATAAACAATAAAACAAATCATCGAATTATACCAATAAATCATATTGAACTGTTATAAAGAGCACCTCACGAGCTGTTCCCCACAAAAGGTGTTCCCCATCAAAATCCAGCTGGCTTAGAAATGTTGAAGAAAACAATTCTAGCTTGGATATTTGAGCGGCTTGAGGAATGCATATTTTGATAAATTCTTTATTGTCGTTATAAATAGTGAGAATAATTATTTCGAAACTTATAAAACTTGCTTGAAATCGTCTTATGAACTATAATTTGCAATCTATGATATATAGTTAAGTTGTAGTAAACATTTGGATTTTCGCAAAAGGTGTATATTTTCTGTTCCAACCTGGCTAGAAAAGGAGAAAGAGCTCAGCCGGTTTGAAAAAAGTGAACACCTTTTTGCAAATTGTTATTATTCGAAAGCAATTATTTGGTTTTTGTTCTTAATTGTAATGGTGTTTAAATGTGATTTTACAACTTCTTGAAAAAGTTGTCGTGGAATGCCCTTTTGTATGATAAATGAAATGCAATAATGCTAAGACAGGATTGCTGAACCAATTCGATAAAAGCGTACTAAATTCTACGCATTTGCTCACACATTGGACATATTTAAGTATATTAATTTCTTTTGTATTCCTAATGGTACGAATCCGTGCATGAATGTACTTCGTCAATAACACATTTTAGAGCTATTATTTACAATTATTGTAATATGACTAAAATAAGCCTGGATGCCCATCTATATTTAACTAGAGATAATCTAGGGCGCTGTTACTCTAAAGAAGGACACCGCAAGACCAGCTGGGCTGTTTATCTTTTTCTTTAAATCTTGGAGCACATTTTGCGAAAATTGAAATTTTGAATATAACAAAATTATGTATCATATCTAGCAAAAGAAAGTTTATATAAACCATTTCCAAGCAAGCTTGATCAATTTAGAAAAAAATATTCTTACTTGTTATTGTGAAAATTGAGATATTATAAAAAAGATGTTCCTCAAACGGCTCAAATATCCAAGCTTGATTGATTTTTTCCCAAAATGTTCATGCCAACTGGAAACTCTTGGGAACACCTTTTTTTGGGAAGAGCTCGTGAGGTACTCTTCACTAAAGTAAAAAACGCACCACTTGCTTTTTCGTTAAAATGGTCATGTGTTTTAGGATGCATGAGATACAAATATAAGCAAACTTGACTCTACTCACCCTCAGAAATCGCACAAGATCCGATTAAAATCAAGGCAAAACAAGGAACCGAATAAACTCCCATTTTGAAGAAAAAAACAAGCTGGTTGAAATAACTTGAAATAGAATCTAAGTCCATAACGCTCAAAAGTGAGGTGCGTTTGGGTTGTGTGGCTTAATATACACGATTCATGCTTTTGGGATTTTCAAAATAATCATTTCTATGATAAGAAAATATTTTGAAATTAAAAATGCAGGTACAACAATCGCCCTTGCGTGACAATGGAGAAAAAAATTGAATTTAAACTAAATAAGTATATAGGTATTTTTTCCAAGAAAGCAAAACAAGGTGCTGGTATGATAATTTCTATTTGACGACTTGTTAACCTTATGAAACAAATTTCAGGCAAATTATTGTTTACATTTGAAATGAAATTATTCTATAAATTATAAATATAAAATAAAGTACGAGGTCATTCAATTAATTGAAATAGGTTCTAGCCGAGGCACATGTAAATGATTCAATTAATGGAGCTGATCGAGTACTTAGATTAGAGTCCAATATAAAAAATAATGGATCATGAATACAAAGAAACTGTCAACTAATGATATGAATAGTCTAAATTTTAATAATATGCATAGTCTTAATCATTGAAAAAAAAAAACAAAGTTGTCGATGCAAAATATTTGACATTAGCTTTTTATGACGCATATTTGCATGATTAGTTTATTCAAAAATTACAGTTTAAACATAAATTTATATAACGACACATTCAAAACCGAATAAATATAAGTCGGTAGCTTTATTAACACGAATACCCAAATAATATGACAAGCCATACCGACTTTAGAGAAACCCCTGTTTTATTCCTCATAGATTATATCGTTAAAAAAGTTAACTATCATGCACTATTTTACAGACCTGTGTAGGAGAAACGCGACATCTAGATGCAGCTAGCGGCAGTATATTACCGCATCTAGCTGCAGCTAGCTTCAACCCGTCGCTGCGATAAGCTTCAACCGAGCTGCAGCTAGCTGCAGCTTATTTACCGCAAATGACCGCATATTTAAAGGGCCTTGTCTAGACAGATTTATTGGTTTTCTTGTTTTCATAATTTTGTATATGCGTTCAGCATAGAATGTTTATCTGCTTAGTAGTGATTTGAAATATCATGAATTCAAATTATAAGATTATGTTTTATAACAAATATTTTGATCTATGATATCAAGCAAATTGTGGATTGCGTTGCGATAAGTAACTCATACACCACT
>LQRL01116058.1:2711-17393 GCA_001703475.1 Hydroides elegans
CGTTCTAGCCCGTACAAGAAAACGATGACAGACAGACAGACAGACGGACAGACGGACGGACAGACGGACGGACGGACGGACACCCCAACTCTATAGGCCCCCAACTTTTGGGTTGGGGCCTAATAACAAAGTATTTATATTTTGATCGAAAATATTTACAACTGCATTAAACATTTAAGTTCTTCAAATTGGAAGAAAACGAGTCGCAATATAGTCATTTGAGGCGTAAATCGCGGGAAGTTGACTAAACTGATCACTTAGCGATATAAAACTAGTTAAAATAGTGTTATTTTATCCATATGATGCCAAGGGGCCGAAATGGTGGGTGTCAAAAATCAGGGGCCGAAGTGTCTTTTGCAAGGGGCCGAAGTGTCTTTTGCAAGGGGCCGAAGTGTCTTTTGCAAGGGGCCGAAGTGTCTTTTCACGAGGGGCCGAAGTGTCTTGACGAGGGGCCGAAGTGTCTTTTCCAAAAAGGGCCGAAGTGTCCAATCGGGACCGAAGTGGTAGGGGCCGAAGTGGCAGGGGCCGAAGTGTCCAAAATTCACCTAAATCAACAAGCTAAATTGCTGCTGTTTTTATGTTTGAAGTTTAATAACGTAGATAATATTTAAGATTTCCGGGGAGGGGTGTTGGTGTCGGGCATTTACCATCAACAATCAAGAAGATGGGGTTGTTAAGCATTGGAATATACGACAAATTGTATACAAAACAATGAATGAACAAAAATAAAATGAACTTACGTCAGGGTTGTTTCCAGACTTCTCCAGAACGTCCCATGCCGAGGGATCTTTGAACACTGCAAACAATACAAAACATATACAAATTATTCAAATATATATAATTATTGCATCAGAATATATAGCGTAAATGCCTGCAATTAAAAGCTGTAAGATTTACTACATGTGCCATTAAACAGCTGATAACTTAAGAGCGAAGTTATTGATTTATCTGCTCTTGAATATAATCGATCTCACACTCGTAGGGAAATATTTATGTGTGCGTACTTTTTTTTGCAGTTAAGTGTGCATGAAAAGGTAGAGTGTTATAAGATGTTATGGTGATTTGAGAAAATTTACTTATTTTCGAAATAGCATTAGGGACTCAGGGTGCTGACCCAAAAAATGTGGCAACTTTCCCAGAGCAATTCCTTACGATAGAGTAAAATTGTACCTCATAACATATGCAATGGCCGTGTAATATAGCGCCAGATTTCGCTTATATTCATTGTCTCGCTAAATACCTGCGTGAATACTAATCTGTAAAGACCTACTCCGCTCAATGGGTGTTCTAGTGGGAAAGGATTTTTTTCTGTCGGAAAGTAAGGCAAGAATCGAAAATCGATTTGAGTAAGTCGCTTATTAGTTTTAGTAAAATCGAGAAGGGTCAATATAAACGTACTCCCGTAGCATTGTGACCATTTCCGTTGATTCCTTAACGTTATGAATTCAGCGCTACTTAATATTATCAAATCGCAAAACCAACAAATGACAAATTTCCGGGCTATAAAATACAATGACAAATTAGCGTAAAATCTAACTTTACGGAAGCACTGGGATCGAATGTTAACCACATAAATGTGACATTATGCATAGACATGTCTTTTGCTCAACATGTTTTGCATTAGCAATCAAAAGTTAATCGAGAAACTTCGATTTTTACCTGATCAAAAACTCGGGCTATCCTATCATGTATTTCTCAATCTTCGTTATATTTGACTTACACAAATTATCCAATTTAATCAACAATTATCCTTATACTTTGTATCAATGTTTATTTCACTTTTGGCACTACTTAAGCTTCTCCATTCTTTACACAAATCATATATAAGGTAAATATACTAAATCCACCTCTCCCCTCAATCTCTCCAGGTTTTTATTGCTATTTGCCAATAACTTTATGACTAAGCTCCTCTTACACCATATGAGCACACACCAACACACCGTGGCTTTGACACAACAACACAGTATAGAGAAAACCCGTATAAAGCTCCCTTTTTGCAGAGTACGGCTGACCTTATAAAGAGCCAACGGTGGATCAATCAAGCCACACAGAGAAAATATGGCGGACGCCCCTTTTACCGCTCATGGCGGAAATCAATAAAACGTAGTAACGGTCCCTCTCAGTCCTATAAAGCCTTTTTTGTCGCTGTGGAACAAGGACAGTGTGCAGGGGTATGGGGCTACGGTGCAGACCCAAACTCCCTCTCCCCTAATATGATGATTTCTGGGTAGAGGGAGGGAGTGTCTCTTTGGGTCCATGAATCGTAGGTCATAGGAAGGGCTCCGTGCATGACGATAATAACTCAAAAAGTATTCTTTTACATTGATAAATGTAATGTGACATAATGCCTGATCCATGCTAGTCTATATGACTAATTCGAATATGTGTATCAGCCATAAGCAAGATTTCGGCTAGAAAGCTCAATGAAATATAGCTATATGATAGATCATTTATATAAATTATAACGTCTCTCACTCTAATCGGTGCATTTATCAACCTGCCCGCTTCGCTCTCCTTTTTTATACCATAATGAACATTCGTCTCTTTATTTCCTCCTTGATTTCATTATTTTAAAATGTTTCTACGAGATATTTCTTACCAAACTGAAACTGTTCTAATTCAACAGAGAAGTGGTTCTCTCTCGAGTGCTTCTAAAATAAGACCTTATCCGTACAATCAGATATTAGAACACAGCATCAATATTCATTCGGCGTCCAATTCACCAATTCACATCACAGCTACCATTAAGAGACCCTAATATATCATACATGTATCCAATCTTACCGGATTATTCTTAATCTTAAATAAATTAACTGGATCATCCTTCAAGTTCACAACTTCTTAATCAAATGTCGAGAGTCGGCTAAGAGACAGCCCCGATAATGGTATGGGGACACTTTCCACTGTTGTTGGGTGCTCAAATCACTTAGCATATAAAACTCATTGGCGGTTTTTGTCTGTAGTTGCACTTATATCGAACATAGCTTGCACTTGAGCTTTTATTAAACATAATTTGAATATGCATTGTAGGGGCAATAACGGCGATATACATGTACACTTTATTACATTTTTTTCCATGACAATTTGCCATTTTGTAAATGGACAGGGATTAACTCAAGTGACTCTTGGAAGTCAAAAACAGGAAAATAAATTGAACCAAACAATGATGCTTTGCTTTTCTTTTTAGATTGATATATCCAGAACCAGAGATATACCGAAATACATTGTAGATTAAAGGGTCGGAATGGTGCTATTCTGAAAAATCCGATGTCCAAAATCGCCCTAACTATGGTAACCGTACCTTCAGTCCTGTGTGCACCATCGCCTAAAACATCCCCTTCGCTCCTATAGCGCGCCCGCCTCGGCGCCCCATCCACCCGGTGTTCAACCCTGCTCCAAGGGGAACTGCCATCATCATGTATCACTTTTATCGGTATATTATAAGTCACTTCTTTACTGAACACAACACTATCTCTCCTATCTCCAGAAACACGGGGACTGCTTTCATTACTGGGTTGCTTCAATATGCCCGGTCGAGTCCTAGGAGATGGCTCTAAAGGCGAATCAACAGTTCGCACAGTGAGATCAGTGCTACGCGGTCTAGACCTAGAACGGCCTTGGTTCTCTGCATCTACTGTTCGCGTATCTAGATTAGACCGCGGTCGTCGCGAACGGGTCGGGGATTGCGATGGTTCAGTTTCGAACTCAGTTGGCCTAGATAGTTCTGTGAACGCTTTCGTCGGCGACCGCGAACGATGTCGGTGTTTCTTCTTCTTTTTATGGCTGCTGTGCGACGATTTATGTTTCCGCGTTTCCGAATGTGACCCCGAATCGGACGCTTCCGTATATTGCGATGACGACGCCGAGCTGCGACTGCTGCTGTAAACCAAATACTCGCGAACGACGCCACTTCCGGTGTTAGACGAAGTTCTCGATGACCATTCGCGACCGCCGCCGCCGCGATCCCATGATGCGATCGTAGCGTCCCCACCCGAAGATGTGTCTGATTTTGTGCGTTTTACTTTATGATGGCGTCGCTCGTCTTTTAAGTGTCTGTGGTGATCACGTGGTGAGAAGTCGAAACCGGAAACGGAAGTACTTGTAAAACCGGAAGTAGATTCGCGCGTTTGCGATTTCGAGCGGTTCGGTCGCCGATGATCACTGCGCGTGCCCCTTTCACCAGTGTGATGTCGGTCACTCCGTGTATCTATGTGTTCCCAATGTCGCGAAACCCGATCCTTCGTAGGTGATGCTGAGCGATGACGCTGCCTCGTTTTCGAATGTTGTTTTAGTAGCGACACATCATTAGCGTCTTCAATCGCGCCCCCACCGCCGCGCTGCGCACGCGTCGTACACACTTCGTACACGTGGTAATCGCGAACCACCGCATCCACGCGGTGTCGATCGACGTGTGGCGCGTGCTTCGACATGGGCGTCGATGCCGGACGACATCGCTCGACGATCACGGCGCGACGAGTGGCGGACGAAACCGGTTCGTCGATCGTAGCCGGGTCTATATGGTTATGCCGTGGGGAGCCTCGAGACGACGGGCGATGTGGTTTACTTGTTTGTGTGAACATGTCGCTGGTGTCTATGGAGGACTGTAGGATACGTCGTGCTCCTCCTCCTCCGGGGGCACTGCCATCACCATGTCGAGACATCTAATTGAGACGTGTGCTTAAACGTGTACTCTGATCGCTGAAAGTTTACTGTTTGAATCCTGCCTGGAAATGCTTTGCAGCTTTCCTCTCTTTCACTCTGTCATTATTTTTTATTATTCGAACTAAATATTGATTCCAAAAGTATCAAAAGTATCTCATTCTATGAATTAGCCTCCTGCTTAAGATTCATACAAAGTCTTTTTAAATTGAATTCCTTCGCAGCATATTATGCTCTACACATTATCCAGATTTTGAATATCATAATTTGTTTTCTATCTAACAGCTATCCCAACTGAATTATTCATATCACTTTATGATATCCATATATACCTAACGAAGAATGCTATGGTACAAAGAAGTCGTTATTTTTGTCGCGTAATTAAAACATCAAATATTAATTGACTATCGAGATGATTCAATCAAGTTATTAATTTCTCGTTTTGTCTGCAATTAATGCGTGCGTACATTCACTTTATAATGCAAAGTCCCGATTATATGGATTCGATTCTTAACCTAAAAATATCACTTGTTCCAGTTACTCTCTTAACTAATAGCACATTAATGTTATCTTGTTTTCATTTAGCAAATCGGCCATATGCAAAAGGATCTCTCATAATTGAATGCACCACATAACACTTGAAACAAATTCATGTGAAACTGGCGACAAAATCATAAATCATTCTCCCTTGTATTTCTGAACAACCTTGAGTCAACACAATAAATCCGTAATCTGAAATAATCCCCTCAAAAAGAGTACTACTGCTTAAAGCCTATATGTGTATGAATCCATATTTATTTATTTGTTAATGAAATTGTTCAGAACAGAGTGGGACGCAATCCAATGCAAACGGCTTGTCAAATTTCCAACTGGTTACATTCTGGATACGATTAACCATTATCGCGATAAATTGACAGCGGAAATCGACAATAACCAGGATAACGTGCCAGTAAAAATAAGATCGACCACCAATCTCTTCAATATAGGGGACTCTCATAACAATATCTAGACTAACATACTTGTATGACGATATGCGGTGATCTCCCAATATAATAAAATGAAACTCTTAATCAGCTTCAATCAGAGGATCCTTGTTATATCTAAGGAGGCAATCCATTTGCTTGTTATCTACAACTATGTCTACTTGGCAGGCAGTGAACGATCCGCACGCCAAGTTGTTGACAAGATAATAAAGGACCAATCTCGCTGTTGACTCTTTGTCCACTAATAAAAGTAGTCATTGAGAAAATATGGCGAGAAAATATGTGGTAATGTGGATTTTCGCGGATATCAGAACGAGACATCAAAAGTTTAGCTTAGTTGCAATGAGGTGAGATTTCGGAAAGAGAGTGACGATTCGGCATAAGTATGATATTGTCATATTAGAAATTAAATCTCACCGATATCTTTTAACGCAATGCCTAACGTTCTTATCATGTTAGTGACTGTTCGAATTTTAAATTTCCAATCCAGAAATTTGATTCGATTAAATATCATATTCTATCATATCTAAATCTGATATAAAATCATAATTTATCTCACACCTATCATAATTGGAATATTCGTAAACAGCTCTAGTCATACGTGCACTACTCTTTTCTATTATGTCTCTATTCAAAAATGTCCTCAATGTTCATGGCACATACAACGTTCATTAAAGTCACTTTAAACTAAAACTCAACATAAATACTGCATTTACCGTAATGAGTAAACCATATGCATGAAAACGAATCTAATACGTGAAACGAAAATGAGTAAAACATAATAAACAAGAAATTTCAACATGCTTAGCTTTCATTTCCATTTAAGCGAGATCAGATTATGATTGTTTTCCAGTTCAAGCACTACTCAACAGGGTTGAGTTACAGGTATGACTTTCCTTATAAACACTCAATCCGGGGTTCGCTTTTTTCATAATCCGGCTGAATCAGAAGTAGAGAAGTAGAATAACTGGTTCTTGGTTCTTATTTGCTTGTGATGGCAAAATGGTTTGACAGTCTTTGCGGGTACCTGAGCCCTAGCAAGCTTCGAAAAGAATTTCAAAGTAAAAGATCACCGAAATAAAATCGACCGTCATGCTTAGGCCATAAAAAAATGCGAATGCATACAACATGGAGATTCGGAATTCTGTATCAAAGTAAAGGATGCATAAGATTACTCTTTTTATTGACCTATGGACCTTGGATCCGTCACTCGTCCATCAAGGCCTGATCACTCTTACCTTTCATCCCAATAACCCGTTACTTATGGTACCAACATCGCCCCATTTAATGATATCCCTTCCCTCCTACCAATATCCCCTACACAGAAACCAGAGAATCCCCAATCCAGGGTCCCTTACCTTTAACGGGCCCACTCCCGTTGGTTAGTGGACTGGCGCTCAGCTTGCGCGGTTTGAAGTGCCTGATGTCAATGGCTCCTCCAGTGGTGGTCGCGTGCATTTCGTTCGGCCCGCGCATAACTTCATTTCTTAATTACATGCACAGTAATGGTTATCGGCATAACAACTGACCAACTTGCATCAATACATTTATCCACTCATTTCATAACCAGCCACTTGTAGTATCTAATTGCCTGGATTTGGTATTTTACTGCATGTGCGAAAAAAGTAGTGAACACTGTCCTTTCTCTAATACTAATCATAAAAAAAAACGAAAAATAAACAGTCTTGCTTTGAAAGCTCATGTCAACTGATAGCACATAATCTGTGAAACAACAACCTCTTAAACTATTTTGAAGTATCTGAATTGTTTTTCTTAAACATTTAATATATCCGTTTTGATAGTTTCTTAATCATATCCTTGTTTTATTCACTTCTTTAGTCTTCCCGAACAGGGGGAGTTAATCAATTGATGATGTGAATACAAAATACTTTTAAACTGTAATTTTGTGATTGAGTTGATTAGTTTTTTTTCATGAATTTGTTTTTCCCAAACTGATGCAAGAACAGTTCATGTTACGTTGAAAGGTATTTATAGAAATGTGGGATGAAAATATGTCCCACGCCCTCAAAATCATTGAATATGTCCAGACAGGAACAATGGTTTGCATCATGTATGAAGTATTTTTTCACACCTTCGATCCTCGATATATTTATCACTCATAATAACAATGCATGTTTCCATATTTGAGCATTTCCCGAAATCGTGACAATTTACTAGACGCATCACAAAACGCGTATCTTTTATTAAAACAATGTCACCGCTTTATCCATGTAATCCCTTTTTGTACATTTTATGCACTCCCAGTTCACACACTTTTTATTATTCTAAAACCTGGATGTACAATGAATATCCCTTTGTATATGCGTTTTCCAATGACGGTTGGCCTTATTGTGGTTTATAAATAGACTGTGTATGCCATTCATTAATTAACCATGTTGGCGTGTGTTAATTCCATGTGAATCACATGCATATTGGAAGCACCGAGCTTCCTCTTTTTGTATTCAGACCCTATTCATACTATGATTGCTTTTGATAAATCACCGAAGAAGCTCATTTTGATTGAGGTTCATTAATAATCTATCAGCATTTGCGGTGCGCATAATGAAACTATATATGGCTCTTCTTTTTTATTCCAAGCTTGGTTTGTATTCCTGCTCCAAAAGGAAACCTTACTCAAGAGCGGACAATAAATCTCATTCCAATTCACACATTATGAATAAAAATCTCTTTAAATCGTATCCATGTCCACGCAAAACTAATGAGTGCTTCTTGTATACATAGTATTTAGAACGCAAGTTAATGAAATGAGGAAACGTTGAACACTTAAGACGAAGGTAAATACTTGCAACGTAAGCTAAATAGAAAATGTTAAATGTCCAGTTAACATTTACATCATGGATAAACATAAACGTAACATCGCCTCATTACTTAAGATTCCGTGCCGTATGTTCTAAGTCAATAGTCGATAACTCAAAAAGAAGTAGAAATAACAAAATTGATGACATGGTAAAGTAAATCCCCTAAGTTAATGTCTTTGCCTTAAGCATGTGTTGACAACGTATGTCATATAGGATTCAATATTTGTTAAAAACTAAGTCGCTTTCTTTAGGTCAAATGTAAGGCGTTTAATTTGGTTGTTTGAACAAGGTCAAACTATAAATGAGATAGTTTGGTCATTAAGTCATGTTTGTATGTTGTTGGTTATTTTTGCTACTTGTAGGCTTGGTCAATTTTTCAAGCGGTTATTAAATAATTACTACTTGAAATTTAAATAGTAATTATGCTTTGTATTAAGACTAATTTACACATAGGCCTACACGAAGTTATTATTTCACTGTATGCAACTATTACAAACCATTTTATAAAGTTACACATTACCTCCGGGGCTTATTTGCATAATCCCTAGTCGTTTTTCCAGTTAGTTTACTCTTTTTCTTAAAATTAAAATATATTTCTAAATTTCGAATCAATTAGTTTGATATACATAGGCCATGCATATCAAAACACTCGTCAGACAAAGCCCAACCTTATATCCGATCATAAACATCTGATCATAGAGCGCTCTTGAAATATTGTTACAAAACTGCGTCTTATACAAGCGCATAGTGGTTAAGGGTTATTTACCATTACATCTTCAACAGAAAGTTTGAGAGTAACGACGCTGACGAAAGCTAACTAAACCTTTTTATGGAAATTTGAATGTCGACCATGCATTGGTGATACCATCGGTGGCAGGAGCGAACTTCGCATCCGTTTCCTCAGGTAGCCGGGGAGTGAGGTTTGTTTTTATATCTATCATCATGAAAACTAACGTTACATGTCAAGGATATGTTTGACTCACCATCAGTAGCGGGAGCGAATTCCTCGTCGGGCAGGCCCATCTGCTCGGTGAGGTGGTCGGGGGCAAGTGTGGCCAATGTGAATTCTTCTTCTTCTGCTTCTATGCCACCCGTATTAGCACCTGTGATTGTAGAACATATCAAAGTTTATTCTTTGTTAGGGCATGTTGCTTGTTGTTTATATTTCTGTAATTACCATCAAGAAAAGATTCGCCAAATATCAGACTAAAAGCTTTGATCTCTTCTCTAGACATTCCCTCCACTCCAGTGGGTTCGCACAGAATTTGAACAGGCGATATTTCAGTCCTCTTTCCAACGTGTTCTGGATTTTTTACATGGCTTTTTTGGGATCCTGATAGATTTTCAAGGACTTTTCAATGCAAAACCATGCATTCGTTATAAAAGGTGGTCGAACCTGTGTTGTTATCGGCGACGTCAACACCGCTGTCCTGACTGTTGGCCACCGCTGGCTTGGGAGGCGCCATCAGGATCTCAATCTCACCGCCATCATCCTACAATTTAAAGGAAAATCATTAGGTGAGCTCGAACAAAAGCAAATTTCCTTTTGCAAAAGTTAAGAAGCATGAACCATATCTTTCATAACTTTGAACTCTGAAATAATGGTAATCTATTTAAAACCAGGTATCTTTTCGCAAAAGTTGCGCAAGACCCAAAATTCCGTTGCACTTTTCAAGATTGGCCACGACTGGACAAGGACTGTGCGATGATAAAATTTAAATTTTCATGATATTCTTAATGCGTTTACTATTTAAGCACCACATGACCAGTTCATTGTTGAGTCATCAAACATATCTTAGCTTTCCGCATCTCGAATATATGCGAGTTACTGAGTATACGAGTTTACTTTGCTTAGATGAATTCACGTAATACAAATGCGCAGGTCTTTTCTCGGACATGAAAGGATATAGAATATATTTAACGAGACGACTAACACGTTTCATTATATTTTACAATGAGGTTTTTTTTTTGCTTAATGACTCAAAGGGCAATGTCAATGTCATTTGAACCTGATGATAAGAACACATACAGTACGTACTTGTTTATTGACTTTTGGAGGCCTCTTGAATCGACCCTTTGCTGCTAATTTTGAAGCTGGCTTTTTCCTGAAAAAAGCAATACATAATGCTATTCATAGGCTACAAACAAAGGTAATTATTAGTCACAATAAACAGTAACATTTAAATAGCCAGTATTATAAGGATTCAACTTTCTGAATTAAACCCCCAACAGGGCTGTACCTTAGCGGTCGCTAGGTCGCAAATGCCAACTTAACACTACAATCTTAATGTTTCCAAACCCAGCATCCCCGTTCCCACCAGAAAATATCGACCAAGAATCTTTCAATGTCATAGAATCAAAGTACCCGTTAACTCAAAACCAATATTTCAACCAATAACACAACTTACTTTTGCGGAGACTGCTTTGTGGTTTTCGGCGTCTCGTTGTTATTCGCTTCTTCCATTTTCGCCGGCGATTTTCGCTCGAGCGTCGGCGAATTCGCAAGTGCGTTTGTCGATTTGAATGGATCCACATCATCCTGTGGAGTGGGCGAGTTGCCGAGAGTCTTTTTGGGTTTGAATGGGTCCTCTGTGTCATCCAAGGGAGGAGGTGAGTTGGCAAGAGCTCGTTTCGATTTGAATGGGTCAATATTTTCATCAAAGGCGTCAGGAACTGGGGAATTTGCCATAGCCTTGCTGGGCTTGAACGGGTCTATATTATCGTCCGGGGTAGGACTATTTGCGATACCTCCTCTCGACTTGAAAGGGTCTATATTATCGTCCGGAGTAGGTGAATTGGCCATAGCTTTGCTGGGCTTAAATGGGTCTATATTATCGTCAGGTGTTGGGGAATTTGCAATACCTCCTCTCGACTTGAAAGGATCAATGTTTTCATCTGGGGTAGGTGAATTCGCAATACCCCTTCGTGATTTAAACGGGTCAATATTTTCCTTCGGGGTAGGGGAATTTGCGATACCCCCTCTTGGTTTAAAGGGGTCAATGTTATCGTTCGGCGTGGGGGAATTAGCTAGACCCCCTTTCGATTTAAATGGATCTATATTGTCCGCCGGGGTAGGTGAATTCGCGATACCTCCCCTCGATTTAAATGGGTCAATATTATCATCAGGAGTTGGCGAGTTAGCGATACCTCCCCTAGACTTAAATGGATCTAAGTTATCGTCCGGGGTAGGTGAATTCGCAATACCCCCTCTCGATTTGAACGGATCAATATCATCCGCGGGCGGTTCAACCTCCACCGGCTTACTCACAGCCTTAGGCGTCACCACTTTAGCCTTCGGCGTCGTCTTCTTTTTGGCGGGCGACTTTTTCGGCGACGGCGTTTTTGTCGCTGCCTTTCTCACGGCAGGTGGCGAATTGGCCAGTGCGCTTTTGGATTTAAACGGATCATCATCCGCAACGGTGGAAGCCTTAGCGCCACCAACAGGAACATCGTCTAAAACGACCTTGCTTTTCGTGGCAAAGGGATCCATGCTGTCATCGAAATTGTCCCAATCGATGTTGTAGGAGCCCTTGGCTAAAGGCGGCGAAGCTGGTCGATCGTCCGAATCCATTTTGGTTGTTGTGTTTGCGCTTGAAGGTTCAGTTATCTGAGGTTCCGTAGAAGCAGTAAGAGGGGCGTTTTGTGCCTCAGGTACGTTTTGCGATGGAGCGCTTTGCGATTCAACGATCGGTGGTTCAGCGATTTTGAGATCGGCAATTTGTGTAACAGCGATTTCCGAAGCGGAAGCGATTTGTGATTCCGCGCTTTGAGTGTCAATGGGAGTCGGTTCGGGCTCAATAAGGGATTCAGGGAGGGCACTTTCAGGTGCGTCGCTTTGTGTTGTGATTTCGTCTTTCACTAGTTGTTCTGGGACAGTCTCTGAATTATCAGTATCAGCCTCACTGATTTTACTAGGCTCCTCACTCACAATTGGCTCAGTTGTATTAATGATAGTTTGTGCTGGCTCGTTCTGTTCTTTGTCACTTTGCGCAATTTCTGCGTTTAGCGCCTCTGTGTTCACCTCTGAAGCAACCGATATTGGTTCGACTGTGAAGGGGTCTGGGACCGGTTCGTTCGACACAGGCTCAGCGCTATCGAGTAACTGATCAGAACTTGCAGCAGATATGTCAATTAAGGCGCTTTTATCTTCTGGTTGTTGTGATGGTTCTACTGCAGGTGGTGAAGACACATCTACCACCGCCTCATGGACGTCCTGCGCTTCTACCAAATCCTGTTTATCCGCTTGTTCTTCGATCTGTTCAGGTCGAAGAGCCTCGGGGAGCAGTTGTTCACTTTGGCCTTGAGTGGATTCAGATTTATCAGTGATAGCGTCGCTGTGTGTAGGGTTTGAGTCGCTTTCAACTTTCGTAGGAGCGTTAACAATGTCCGAGGACACAGCACTGTCAATCAGAGGTGGGCTCGTCGCGGTTTCGTTCGATTGTTCTGTAGCGGGATCAAGGGCGAGGTTATCGAGATCTGCAATCAATGCTTCGCTGTTAGCGGCGTCCGACACTTTAGTGACACGTGGGCCGAACGATATCTCGGGATTGTCGTCGGTTGTATTCGGATCGGCGAACGCTTGCTTAACCGGAAGTTGCAACGGAGAATTCGCGATGTGGCGAGAAGCGGCGCTTTCCTCTCGCGATACTTGGGAATCGGGGTTATCGAACTGTGAACTAGTAATGGGCGCAGTGCCTTCAAGCTGAACTGGTTCGGTCACGGCCTCTGGCACTACTGTAGTCGCTACTGGTTCTGCTTGCGGTACTGCTTCTGGTATTGGTTCTGGAACTGTTTCCGATACTATTTCTGATACTGACTCGGGTAAGATCGTTTCAGCCGCTGACTGTGGAGCGGATTGCGGTTCTGCTACTGATACCGAAGCACTGGTATCCGATGGTAACAGTTGTTGATGAACGACGCTTTGATCTACTGATGACGCGTCCTTCGTATCCAAACTCAATCGGCCTATAATATCGGCGAGATCACCAAACGTATCGTTGGGATCGTTCGACTGCGCTAACCCTGGCGTTAGGGGCGTGACGGGAGCTCGAACTCCGCTTTGTCCGCCTTGCTCGGGTGACGTTGGAGGAGTGTTGAATTCCTCGTCAATGCTCACGTTCTGGGAGTTGGTGAGGGCGGGAGGGGCCAGGTAGTCCTGGGTAGACGGAGGTGCGGGATTTGTTTGTTGTGCTGGTGCTTCTGGGTCTTCTTGTTGTGTCACCGCCGATTTGAGGATGGATGAGCCCTGGCTGGTTGCTCTATAAAATGAGATCAAAACAAATTTTTCATTTCAAGAATATAATTGCTTGTAAGCTACAATTTCAATAACTTGAACATTTCGTGACATTTTCTAATTTCACATTGGCCGATTATGAATTGAGGCCCGATAGAGTCAGCCCTCGTTTAGATTTGATTCAGAATTTTACAGTTCTCGAATAACTAGCCTAGCGTTTTCAATGTTATGGTTTTTTTTTACAGTCAACAGCCCATTCTACAATTGTTTTAACTTTGTCAAATATTGAACATTAAACTCATAGGAGAAAAGCATATGTCCGTAAACAAACAGTTCTTGTCCGGGACCCAACCAAAGAATGGCGCTTACCAAAACTTGTTTTTCCAGTGAAATTTCAATATATCCACAAGTTATCATGAAACCTACACTCACAATCAATATGGTCAAAACAAATATCCCATGACCTTGTGTTTGAAAGTTTAATTTTTTAGTTAAGTTAAGTTTTACCAAGTTCCGGTTTACACATTTATAAAACTTTAAAACTCTATCCAAAAGTTTTGATAAGTCCTTTATTTATCATGTACTTTATTGGCAACTGTCATGTATTTGTGTGTGTTAACCATTATCAGTATATCATAATACATATACATAATGACAGCCTTATATTCAGTACACACACAAATACTGATGACCTCAATTTCCTATTTTCAGTTCCGCTAAGTTATAATAATGCAAACACACACATAACACAAACTCCGATATAAACATGATATATCGTCACCGTCACCTTTTGAAAAGACACACAGCTGTAAAAGACCTTTTCTATGCGTTTCATGTCTATAATGAGATATGACTGTATATGTGTGCACCCCCCTTCAAGTACACGGACTGTCATTCTTAAACATGTAGTTAGGCCTCAATTTACTGTCGTGTGTGTGTGTGTGTGTGTGTGTGTGTGTTTTTTTTTTTTTTTTTTTTTTTTTTTTTT
>LQRL01116058.1:19514-29843 GCA_001703475.1 Hydroides elegans
AATAAATTTGATAAAATGCTGTCAAAAAAAATAATGCACATGTATAAGCTTACCCGCTAGCTGGTTCTTTGGCTGTCGGGCTGGTAGCAGGTTCAAGAAGCACGGGTGCTGGTTGAAATGTCACACCCTGAAAAGACAGAAAAATAATTCATTTTTAGTTAATATAAAGTCCACGGTACGTTTTTTTAATAACGAGACGACTTGTCTACATACTTTTTCGAAAGCATTATACGAATGAAAAAAAAAATAATAATAAATGTATCATGGAAAGCAAATAAAAAGTATCCTTAAAAATCAAGAATTCCGAAATAATAATTAATATAATTATTTAACAAAACAAATATGTTATTGATTTGACAAATATAACGCAATTACACTGCATTTAAATTATATGATTTATTCTGACTTCGCACTAATATTTCTGCAATAAATACATTTACATAACTTCAGAGGAATGAACTCGGAATTCAGGTGAGGTCAAAACACAGACACATGTCAAACAGCTTCAACCACGTCAATGCACAAATTTAATGCATAGACTCCACTTACTGTAGACTCCATCGCGAATCAATTTCTACGGTAATCCGAAACTGTTATTCAATACTTGTTTTATATAATTCTAATTAATAAATTATCCTCTTTGGGAGGAAGAACATCCTTTATAACCAACCATAATTATGATCTCGATTTGGGATTAAATTTAAATGTGTTGTCTTATCTTAAAACTGATATTTGGGATGTACTTTATATCAATATAGCCTCAGTATTTGAAAATATTTACATGATACGAGAACGGAAACGTAAAACCGTTATCAGGGTGAATTAGTCATAAACTGATAATTTGACGCATCACTTCATACATCGCATATTTTATCACTTTTTGTTTTATCCCCAGTGCCTGTTCGTCCCAATCGCAATAATATATCATCATAAAACTCCAAATGCTAATGCGCTATCATTCTTTAATATATAGCAACGCATATTTTCGTGCAGTTGCTAATAATGTATTAATCGAAAACTGTGTTTTCGCTGGATTAACCTTTGTTGTACTCGCCGAATAATTGCCGTTCTGCCCTAATAGCTCTACGGACTAAGCATCTTATGGATAACCAGCTCTTTCTCCTTTTGTTTTGTGTTCTCAACTCACAAGAGAAATATACACCTGTTCCGCTTGTTTCGAGCAGAATGAGTAAAGGCTCCAGAATATTGCTGATTGTGCTTGTTTATTTCGGCAACACAGTACAATTATTGTTAGACAATTTATCCCGTAATTCTGGAAATAATTTGTATTTTAGTGTTTTTAAAAGGCAATTTTCATATCATGTATTGTTCATGTCAAGAAATACGGTTAAAAATAATCTTATATTCCAATTTTTTAATATATTTGGGCTTCATCTTCAATTATAGAACAAGTTTGATTTAACCACTAGTGCTCAGATACTCAGAAGGCTTCCATTAAGACTCCTCTAAGAATCTATCTTGAAAGAGGTCGGTATGATTTCATTCGACTCAGTCTGTCAATATCAATGGAATTCTGAAAACGCCTAACGGCGGGCTGGAAAGAAGAAGCATTTATTTGTTGTTTGTTTGTTGATTGTTTTCAAAGAGGATAATCGGAGCTCTAGCCATCATAATAATTAATAATGATTATGTCATTTGAATTGTATTTGAATCTTAAATTGATAGCACTATTTTTTTTAAATAGAAGGACCTTGTATATAAACAACCGATAAAACATTCAGTAAGTTATTACCGGGTTGCTGCTCAGCATTAACCGGTCTATGACATCTGATTTACTTAGCACAATTAATTATTTGTATTGGACTTCGTTTTGAGCCAAAGGATAGTATGTGGTATAAAATTGAAATAAATCTATTGATTCACAATTTTCAATCAATTATCTTTATTATGCGAAATTTTCATAACCATAAAACAAATATTCCATGTCTAACTAACCATTTGAAGTTGCAAGGGGCACCCCAAAAAAGTGACAATTTGACCATCTTGGTGTGTTTTTTATTCGCTTTTATAGACTAGGGTAACGTATACGTGTGAAAATTGAGTTTCGATTATTCTTTGGTTGATTATTTCGGCTAGATATCTAATCATGCTTAAAACAAAGTATTGGTGACGATATTGAAACCAAATCATTTTTACAAAATAGCCCAAGTCAGAGCCAGACTTAATGAGGTCCAGAG
Source organism: Hydroides elegans (assembly GCA_001703475.1). Taxonomy (NCBI): domain Eukaryota; kingdom Metazoa; phylum Annelida; class Polychaeta; order Sabellida; family Serpulidae; genus Hydroides; species Hydroides elegans. The sequence continues at coordinate 21,713 of LQRL01116058.1, forward strand.
GGCCAAAGCTATCGGTCAGCTTCAATTCAAACTAAAGAATAAATTACGCCAACAGTATTTTGTTTTTAATTTCATGGTTTCATATTGATTTAAAATTGTTACTTAAAAAGAATGGCTTCTCCCTCGCGGTGGCAATGATTTTACGGCCCTCTCGCTCCGTCGTTACCCTCGGGCGCCCCGGTCGAGGTAAGCCCTTCACAATTCCGGTAGCTCGAAACTTCTTTGCAACAGCGCTGATGGCCTGTTTAACTTACTCCCATTGTCCTTGCAATCCCCCTCTTGTTTTCCCTGCCTGTAGCTGACCGATAGCTAAGGCCCTCTGGATCTCATTAAGTCTGGCTCTGCCATTTTGAAAAATGATTTGGTTTCAATATCGTCACCAATACTTTTGTTTTAAGCATGATTAGATATCTAGCCAAAACAATCAACCAAAAAATAATCAAACTCTATTTTAACACTTATACGCTGCCATTGTCCATAATAGCGAATCAAAAAACACACCAAGATGGTCAAATTGTCACTTTTTTGGGGTACCCCTTGCCACTTTAAAAGGTCAGTTGGACATGGAATAATTGTTCTCTGTTTATGAAACTTTCGCATTTTAAAGATAATTGATTGAAAATTGAGATTCAATCGTTTTATTTCAATTTGATGCCAGATACTCCTCCCTGGCTCAAAACGGAGTCCAATACAAATAATTAATTGTGCTAAGTATAGATTGATTCAATTATTTTAGATTGATATCTTACTGTTTAGTTTTTAGCAATATTTTCCTTTCTAAATGCCAATGTCCGTTAAAAAGAAAACAAGTTGTTTTCCAGAACTAATGATTCATATTGAGAATAAACGGAGTAGACCATGGAGTGCAGGTGAGGTTATTAGTATGCAATGCGTATGAGTAATAAATTATGTTTCCGAAGAACAAACTAGGAAAAATGGGTATACAAACAGCAAAGAAAGCAACGGCAAGACAAAAAATACATAAGAAAAGTTTTTGAGGCAGAAACATTATCGAGGAGGTATTATATACAATGCAACAAAAAAAAAAAAAAAAGGTTGGTTTAAACAATATAGAATTATAAAATGCTCTTTTATTCATTCCTCATCATCTATAAAGAAATCCATAACAAAATGGTCGGAAAAAAATACAAATTAGAAACGCGAAATTTGAAGTTAATTTGGGTTTTAACAGCAAACCGATACTGTTTAAACTCATGGAATTAACACTTCATTCATTTGATTTCAACCATTCAAAAGAGAACAAAGGGAAAGGACTATTGCAACATCATCCCAAGTAACGCATACAAACCGCGTCCATCGGCGCTTCATTCCCGTTCTCCGGTCTTGAAAAGTGTTCGCCTTGACCCTCTGTTGACCTTTGACCTTCTTCCCCTGCTGGTGTCATCGGCATAAACCCTGGATCATTCAAGGCAATGCCCTCATTTTCTGCATGAGATACTGGATCTTCCTTAGTAGTGACATCCATGACCATTTCTCGGTCATTCGCTATGAGAGTATCTTCCTTCGAAGTGGCTATATTCTGCCTAGGGATTAGGTCTTTTTCTTCAGATGCTATTGCTTGGTTTCCCATATTATGGGTTTCCCCTCGCGTAATCATAGTTTGATCGACTGGAACGATCATATTTGTATCAGTTTGATTTTGTCCAATACTGTAATTGCCGCCAGGTGTGTATAAAACTCGATCGTCTTTTATATGGCAATGCCCTGACATATCCATATTTTGGTGTTTTTTACCAATACCTTTATCCTTGGTGTCCATCATTTGCTGTGGTTGAGACGGACTCTCAGCGGAAGAGGTTAACACTAGATGCTCCTTCGCAGGGAATTCTCCTGTTGAAAGCGCTGTCGGGCCGTCTTTCGAAAGACGGTCTTCGGACACTGTGTCTACTGGGTGGTCAGTGTACCTGGGATTCTCATTTTCTCTACCGATAACACCAGGTGTATTTTTCCCCACTTGGGTATTGCCCTCAGCCGAAGCATTCGGCACTGGGGAAGAATTCAAGTTCGAAACCTGGCGAACACCTGCAGTTGTTCGGCGAAAATCATATTCTGTGAGCTGTGGACCACGGGCATGTCCAACATGGTGAACACCCGGACCTGCAACATGGTGAACACTCGAATCTGAGACCTGGGCACCACTAGTAGGGGCAGCTTGTTGAACATCTGGAACTGTGGCCTGGCTCACACGCGTGTTTTCGACCTGATGAACACCCTTGTCTTCCGCGACCGGTTGATCCTGAGACACTGTGACTTGGTGGGCGCCCGTCCTTGATATCTGGAGAACACCTGAATTAGAATCCTGGTTAACACTTGAGTTCGCATCCTGGTGAACACCCGCACCCACATTCATACTGCATTCTCCCGACGACTCTACATTTTGTGCCAGATTCTCCATCATTTTCGCTGAGCTACTCTTCTTAGATTTTCTCAATAAACTCCCCCCTTTGTCCTTTCCGTTACCGTTTGCCGACGGGGTTTTCCCCGGTTTTCCACAACCTGGCGATTGCGGTTTATTCGGGTTCCGATTGGAATCGTCCGTTGGCGAGCTATCTGGGTTTTCAGTAGAGTTTTCTTGGCCCATTTTGAAGATGATTATAATTGTTTTTCGTCATTAAAAATTGAAATGTATTAAAGTGTTGCATTCAGTATCAAACGTGTAAGGCAATATGTTCGTGTAATGTTCCAAGAGCAAATAGTGTTCTTTTTTTTTTTTTAATTTTAATTAAAAAAAAAACTTTCCAACTTTTTAACAGTTTGCAACCATTTTTATTATCCGACACGTGTTCATACAAAAAGCTTTAATAATATGAATCCTAACAATAATTATGTTTAACATTAAGAACAAATTGCAATATTGATCCCAGCCAATTTTACGTCTGAAAAAAAATACTGTTTATATTTAACTCAAATTGTTTTCTTCACATTACATATACAAATTTCAACACTTTGTCCATATATTTGTTATCCTAAGTAGGTGTATACATTGAATATTTCCAACCATCACACACAACGAATCTAAACACATTCGAGTGAGCCTTTCGCTAACTGCGAAGATGCCAAATGGTAAACAACCGATATTTTTTGTTCTGGTCCGTATAATATCTTTGCTAGCAAGCCATTTACTTTCCAAGGTAACGAAAATCTATCTGCCAATCAAATTCGAGCTACTCATCTCCACCTGGGCTTCTGGCTTATAGTTTTTGGCTTACATATATTTTTTCTTTCTTTTTTTTTTTGTATGTTATATTTCATTGCTCAACATCTAGCAACTAATCTGTGGTACACATTCTTTATAGCGCAAATCAGAAGATTAATCTGATTGCTGGCAACGAACGAATTGCTCTGGCCTTTGTTTTTACAATCTTAGGATTAATATGTGAGAAAATCCACTTTACAGTAATATAGAAATTAATCCGAAACTGAACTTTTAAAATTTTAAATGTGCTTATGATACTTCAATTATTCTGCATAGTGTAATTGACCTATTCATTACTTTTATATCACACTGTGTTTTTACGTTGTCAAACTAAATTAGTATTTCGACAGTTCACATGATCTATTCATTTACAACTAATTGCATATTTTATTGCATTTAATAGGTAACACAGTCGGTTTTCAAACTGTTTAAACAGTTGACAAAGATGAGCGAACGACATTACGATACAACCTTACAAATTATTTTATAACAATAACACAACTGCATTGCAAATAAAACGAAAATATGTATTCACATCAATCCAATATATTAACATTATAACAAAATTGTAATAGCTTATTTGACGACATATAGAAACAGTCATATTTTTGGAACCGCGTGTCCATCACCCCGGCTTCGATTTAAAGCAAGTGCAAGACACAAAATTATTTATATAATAAATATATCAACATTACAATAACATAATTTACATCCATTTTGCCAAAAATTATCATTCGTTTTCCTCAAAGCTCTAATACTGAAATTTAATATGTTAAATTGTATCTAAATGTCCTTATTTTGCCCAAACAATCATCACCCTCCTTCGTCTTTCTCCGAACTATAATACTCAAGTCTCAACTCAAACATCGTATCATTAAGTTGAAAATATAATACAACAATATCCCTATTTTGCATCTATTATCATTGTCCATCTTCACCCGAGCTATAATACTCATATTCAAACGTCTCTTCGTCACTCATATACACCTGACACGCTTTGTCCACGCGTTTCACCGGAAACTGCGTCGAAGCCACAGTCTGTGTGAAGACGCTCGTAGTCTTATTTTTACTTCGCCGCTTTTTCTTCGTTCGCCGAGTACCATTCGCGGCGTTGGGAGCTTGCTGTTGTTCAGTTTTTGATTTATTTATATCAGCATCTGTGATTGCGGGAGAACAGGTTCCGTTTGGCGTTGTTGCTATGATCGATGTTGCTAAGGAAGTTTCGGAAGTGGAATTCTTCGTATTTCCGGTCTTCGTTATATTTACGGTTTTCGCCGCTGGTGTCGCGACAGTTGATTTATTTGATCTATTGTCCACTTTATTGCCCGCTGCTGAAGTGCCGGGTAAGCTGTTCGGGGGAGATTTCTTCGGTTGAGCGGAGGTAAACTGGTTGGGATTGAGAGCCGATTTATGTGGGACTACCCTCATGACGTTTCTCGGTGCTCCTATGACTTGTATCTTATGGTTACCGCCCTTCGAGGAAGAACCGGTCTTTGTTGCTCCGCCACTCGGTGATGGCCCCTGGGTTCCTCTTTTCGGGATGGCACCCTGACTGCTAGCGGCCGCCTTATCATCGCTAGACGCTGCCGCTACTTTATTCGCTGCGACTTGCGATTTGCGACTAGCGAGTGGGACTACGGTAGGGTTCATGGTAGTGCTACTAATACTAAGCGATGAATCGCTATCGCTGCTGTCGATATCGCTACTAAAGGCGTCGTCGTCAGTGCTGGAAAGGGATGAGCTACTTGTATTACTGAGGTTGGATTCTTCTTCACAACTGTTATCTAATGATGCAGAATCAGAGGACTCGTGTTTACTTGACAGAACGGTCAAATCTATTTTGGACTCATGTAATGGCGGGCTTGGCGTTGCATCAAGCGATTCTGAATCGGATTCGCCTGTGGAGTCTATACAAGATACCTGCAATGGTTTGAGTCTAAGTTTCTCATTTTTTGAAAACACTATGGAGTCTATGTAAGTATCTTGCACAGACAAGGGTCTGGATTCCTCTTTCGAATCAAAAGTAGAGTCTACTGAGCCTTCTTTCAAATGTTCACATGGTAGTGGCTCGGGCGATGATTCGCGACTTGAGACATTGGAGTCTACACTAGAGTCTATACCGCTAGGCGACGCCTCACGACTTGAATCGCAGTGACTGGATATATCCGAGGCGGTGTCTGACACTTGACTTTGTGTATCCGACGATTCGCTATCTGTTTCACTGTTTAATATATCCCGTTGTTGTACAGATGTTGTCGTTGCAATTTGGGTATTTAGAACAAGCTCCGGATTATCCACTTGTTGTTGATTATCCGTGTTTATTACTGCAGCAGTCTGAGAGGAATCACATTTTTCTCTCGCAGCAGAATGATAAGAAACATTGGAATCAGTAAGCGAAGGCAGTATTGTGCCACAATCATCTATGGAACCGTTACTGTTGTGCGGCGTAATTGCGTCACTTTCATTGAGTTGCTGAAAATCCGACTTAATACTATTCGAAGGTAGTGATAAGCCACTTATACCTATACCGCCATCTCCATGAGTAACTGCGTCACTTTCTTGGCATTGCTGAAAATCTAACTTTATGTTGCTTAAACTTGATTCGCCTATTTGCTCTTCCGAAATCAACAAAGAGCCGTCACTAGTATTGTTCAATTCAGGACCGATGGATTCTTGTTGCTGTTCCGTAGAAACTACGGTTTTGGCATCGCTGCTTTGTTGCCAATTATCCTGTTGCTTTGATTTTTGAATAACATCTAACTCACTTTTTGTTCCATTACTGGCAACGCTCAATCGTTTTGATATCTCGTTGTCAGAGCTTACATATTCTCGGGGAACTATTTCGCTATCCGGTGGCGACTTATTAAAATGTTCGTTTTCATGTGAACTATCATGTTGTATTGTTTGATCCGCTTGATAATTTTCAGTACATTCATCATTCGAATTACATTCTCCTACTAAAGTTCCTTCAACAGGTACTTGCCTAATTGATAAACTCCCCTTTCCCTCTTTCTCTTCCGCCTTTAAAACAAAATGTGGTTGGTGGTTTTTATCAGGTGAATTGCTCGATTTATCAGGCATAACTAGACGGCCTCCGTCTTTATCATCGGATAAGTTCCGATTTGCATCATCGCCATTTTTAATCGCCGATGTACTTGAACTAGTGCATTCCGATTCATTTTCCAATGTTGTGGGTGTTGCAATCTCTGATGGTTTTGTCATATCGCGATGTTCTGATGTTTTTGTCATATCGCACTTTTTGGTGGGGTTTTGCATATATAGCTCCGTATCGGAGGAGCTTGGTTGGTTTGCACCTTCCGACTCGCTAGGTTTTGTATTTTCTCTGTCAATCACTAAATCAGGGAAGTTTGAATCATCATTTTTTAATCCGCTTACATTATTGACAGTAGTATCTGGAGTTTGAACCACGTCCGAATCATCTGCATCACATGATGTGTCAGCCTCTATGGCACTTGGTTCTTCAGTAACCTGTAGCTCAATGCAATCTTCTTTTTCTGAATCATTTTCTAAAGTAATGTCCATGCTGTTTTCCACATAACTTAAATGATCAGCCTTTATATAACGCTCTTCTGTGTCTTCAATACCGTTTGTGTTAAATGTTTCAGTCTCTACCATATCTACTATATCTGCCTTACTATATCTGCCTTCATCGTCACATCCAGCCACAATTTCCGCAGAACTGCAATCGCTTAAGTTTTTTGGGATAGCATCGCCTGTGCACATATCATTCTGCACTACCTCTTCTGATCCATTATCAAGTATCACTGAGCTTGGCGGCCCGTCAGTATGCTTCACAACGCCAGTAATCGCTTCTTCGTCACACCCAACCACAATCTCCGCAGAACTGCTATCCCCCAACTGCTTATACTCCACCTCATCAGGCGGTGTGGAACTTCCGGTGTCCCTTTCTTCTTCAGCTTCATCCCACGACGAACCGGCGCTCTCGAAAAACTCATCCGAAGAATAGGTGAAGCTGCTACTGTTGCCATCGGTGGTGTCGCACGTGGTTACAAGGATGATATCGCTATGGCAACCAGTTTGGCTGGAGTGACAACCGCTTGAGGAGTCAATTTCACATTGAATGGGTTCAACGGCCGGTTTTTCAATTAGTTCAGATTGATTAGCTTCATTTCCTTCATCATTGGTTTGGAGATGTATTTGGGTTCCTGAACTATTGATGATATCGATGATAACGGCCTCGGAATGAGTTTTCACTGAAGAGGTGTCACTTGTATTGTCGACATGTTCTTTTGTCTCCATCGAAACGAAATGGTCATTTTCCGGCGATTGATCGTCTTCGCGACCATCGTTTAGATCTGTTATACTATTTGTAATTGAGGAACAAATATCTAGATTATTATCATTAATACAACCAACCTGCGAGGGTTTCTCCTCCAATGTATCCTTTTCGTCGTCATTATTTTCTGTATTTATATCCTTTATATCATCATTTTTATCCGAAATATCCTTGTCACCATTCCCCTTATTAACTGTAGTTTCAAGTACACTGCTTTGTGACATATCTTCGCTTGTAACCAAATCCATTGTATGATCAGATGAATGTAATATTATGTCGTCTTTACAGTCGCGAGATAATGACGTTAACATATCTAACTGCATTTCACTGTTGTTATCATTATTATCATCCACGGGGCTGTGATTTTCATGTTTAACATCGCTTATTTGTTGCAAAGGCGTATTATTCACACTTGGCTTTACGCTATCGCATAACGGGGTTGGTTTCATATCGTATGTATCTTGCGTTAAGCCAAGATCTAGGGGTTTACCAATTTCTGTGTCTTGTTGCATCGGTGATTCACTGTGGGGGTGACCTGAATATTGGGGTGGTGACACAGTTTTGCGGTCATTATCACTGAATGCACATTCGACTTG
>LQRL01116058.1:45041-55446 GCA_001703475.1 Hydroides elegans
GACATTGTGTACATCATTAGATTTAAATAATGGCAATACTTTTGCGATTTTCATTTTATTAGGAAAATCACCAGACATAAGCGACAAATTACATATATGAGTTAAAGGCTTAATTATAATATCCTTTACTTTACAACAAACGTGGGTCACAATTTCCTTCTATATGATTGAATGGCTAATGTAAACATTTGATTACACGAAATCATTGATAACACATGAAAAAGAATAATATCACTAGCATAAACTATCTAAATTTCTCAATAAATCACCTGTTAAAGATAACGAGTTTTGAGCGCCGAAAGTTTCAAAACAATCCATTTTCGATTTCCGGTTGAATGATCTGCAAAATAAGAATGTTGAAAGTGACCATTGTGAAGGGGGCAAATGCATATTTTTCAATTACTTTGCAACGTTTCGAAACATGAGTTTGGGATTCGAAACAGATAATGAATATATATTTTGTAGAATTCGTACCCTTGCAATCCTCCTTAGTAAACATAGTATATCGTTCTAGAGAACATACGAACATTTCTAAAAGTAAATATAAATTTAGATTCGGTGCTCCTGAACCACGTGTATCTGCATTTTATTTCTTGCATCTACTGGATAAATTGTCGTTGCAAAATAATCCCAGTTATCTGTTGATTACAATATATGAACTATAGAAAATTATTGACTCCTTTACATCATCTTTATTACTACAGTATTATTTTTCTAAACATAAACTGAGTGACAAAATCGTCGGCAAGTTTTATAAACGACCCAAGTTGCAATATGTCTGACCTTCAAAGCAAACTGATTGACTGGACGCGACTAGTATTGATTATGAGTTATTGTGATTTTATTATAGCCGGCGCTACCCCTCCTTTCTATTTAAAATGGGTTGACGTCAGTGACGCGTTCTCGTAGGGAGCATGCAACCCATTAAAGAAGTAAATTACGTAACATGGATTTATTAAAGCGATTTGAGCAAGACGAATTAAAGGGCGTTTAGACTTTTTGATATGTGGTTAAAGATAAACTATTATCGAAACCATGCATTTACCCAATAGTGATTCTAACTACACGTGCACCAAGATGTGTATTTTATAATCTCCTAAATATATTACTTGTCTTAATGTTATAAACATAGAATTATTTAAGTTTTACCAGTTGATTGCATTTTTTTTTGCAAATTTTGATTGCATATTTTCATAAACAAAAGTATTGTGGATATTAAAAGAGTAGGGATAAACTCAATAAGTCATCACAAACAGTAATTGTTACCGAAAAGGGTTATGACTTATCAAATAGGTATGTCAAAATTACCAAGAATAACAAAAACGATACGACTCATTTTATAAATTGGCCTTAAATGAATTCAAATCCAATCTAAACCAGATAATTATTTGTACTTTTGGAATAATTTTGTTATTTATTTACCAGCAAGGAACAACAAATAATTTGTTGATAACTTAACACCAAACTTTCAGCACAATTAACATTGATATACCGAGACGTCAAGTGCATCTAAATATTGCCTTGCCTTAATCAATTTTTAAAGAAAAGCAATTGTACAGGCTATAAAAAAAAATCATAATTCAGATTGTATCCGTATAACATTCCAGGATAATACAAAATATCTAAAATGCGAAATTTTATCTTTGTATTTTGTTAACGTGCCAACAAGACATATATTTGAATGGAATATATATGTTTCAGAATAAATCGCCGGGTGCTCATGTAAAATGTATTGAGAAATCCCATTTAAAGCAGATCTGGTTGCATAACTAATTTCTTTGGTAATTCATTAATTGCTGAGGTTTTGCACCAGGAAGCAATTTCCATCGCAGTTTTAACGAACTTAAAAATTGGAACGTCGGATGACTTAACGAACGAGACAGTCTGAGAGTCCGAAAAAAATCGCGACTTATACCCATAGACTTTTTTTTTTAAATAAGTCATCACCAAATATCTTAGAGCAGATCTGATCGGATGACTAATTTGTTCTGAAATCAATATTCTTCTGAGAATTCGCACCAAGAAGAATTTTCCGTCGCAGATTTTACATCATTCACGTTAAACGGCACTTCGGCTATAACTTATCGAACAGAAAGTCGAAGAGACCAAAAACGCCTCGTATCGAGTATAGCCTATGACCATTTGTGACAGGTTATCAACGACATGTTTTACGACATTCACTTAAATAGACACGTCGGTCGGAGGACTTATCGAACGGGAAGGTCTAAGATACCTAAAACGATCGAGACTTATCGATTATAGCAAACCATTTCAGGATATGATACCATAGCATCCGAGGCCAACATTTTCCCGCCCATACATATATATTTCGATAATTGACAGTATGCGCTATATAATTACTGGCCGGGTTAAGTTTCCAGACGTTGTGTTTCGAAGGACAAGAATATTGCTATGTATTAAATCAAAACAATCTTTTGTATAATAATCAAGGTACTGACTTGAGAACGAATTTAACCATTCACATTTCGCATATTTTCTTTGCATAAAAAAATCTGCAAAATAAATAGCTTTTAAAACGCGGACTTTTTCCAATAATTTTATTTTAATCGTTAAACTTCAAGAATATGATCAATCATAAAAATGATTTTCAGGAATTTTTACGGATATTGATGCATGGATTACTCTGTTCTCCTTTTCATTTGATATATGTGGTTTTTGGATCAATGTTTGACACTTTTCCCGAAATATTTTACCATTTCTGCCAGGTTTCGTCAAAATTCAATTGGCTTTAGAAGGATGTCGACTTTGCTTTCAAGGGTCGTCATTGATACCCAAGAAATAAATTCTCAAAATTGGTTTAAAATGAGCGACATTTTGACTGATATAATTATACTATAGTGGCGATCACGCTTGTTGAAAATACTGTATTGTTAGGGAAGTTTATGAACGGAAATTGTTTTTTTCTTGGAAACTGTATATAACATATATAGTTAATTTCGGAAAATTAACCGCGGGGAATAGTTTTGGCCCCTTTAGGCAGAAACCCATTTAATCAAGCCATTTAGCTGATGTTGAGCTAACCAACTATTTCAAACACAGGCAAAGCATAAAATATTGGGTTCAGGGAAGAATACACAAGCTTTTCTTATTTAAATTTATTTCACAGTATCAACATTAAGTCAGTCGACATTTTCAACTGAAATATTTAGACATATACTCTGTAAAAATCATCTAGTCAAATATATCCATATAATAGCCATATTATTACTACTAAATTGAATTAATATATTTATAAACAGATAATAGAATTATACAAGCAAACTTGGTTAATATTCGTTTTACTCAATCACAGTATAGATACTAATGTTTATAGTTCAGTTATCTAGAAAAGACGTATAAAACGTAAATTGTATCACAGATAGGTATTGGCATAAAAAAATAAAATAAAAGATATATGTATAACCATAGAAAATATTAGGAAAAAGTAAAATATAAGACTGCATCATAAAATAAATTACAAAATAATGTTTAGGTTATAAATGTGTTACGTCGCAAAATATTAGCTATACTTCAATTACACTCAATTCAACCATATATATTGGAATATTTAACTGATTTTTATGGAAACAAATATTATTTACCATAAAACAGTATGATCATCTATATAATCAATATCTGACGTGATATGAGAATATGTCATTCGCCATGTAAAACCAACGATGTTTTTTTTTAATGAAATGTATGTCAAAAGTTTAAATCAGAATTCAACAACACCCATTTAGGTCATTATGGTGTATTCAAGTAGATAGGCTACATAACAAATCTAACTGTATTTTGAGCAGACAACGAACAATTATAAATACAGCTAAACTAGAAGAGAGAAATATTGCACTTAGTTCGATTTTTTTTCAACAACAAAAATATAAAGACAAGCAATTCATGTTTTAAGCTATCCGTTGATAAATGAAGGAGTTTGACATCAAAGCTAACAAATCGCTCAAAAAGAGCTAGAAGTAAAACATACCGGTACTGAATATTTGAATATTGACAGATTTAAGCTTTGCTTTGTTTCTAAAAATAATTTAGGCAATTTGATAGATATCCTTCCATTACAAAATCAAATTATAATAGTGAATAATTATTCTTCTCAATTAAAGAGCTAGTGAACCCTGAGAAAGTACAGAAAAACATTTCTAAAAACTAAAACAATACGTAACTGAGAGAAACAATCAATAATGAGCATAATAATCATCACTCTCCGTGCTAGTTTCCTGTTCTCGGTATCCATGGTAATTGCGCGAGCGGAGAGATCGTCTATTGTCATGGTAATCACTGTCGTCATAATCACTTTCCGATTGTTCTCTATATTAAGACCTATTGTAGTGACCGCTGCGCGATTGTTTATAACCATGGTAACTGTCATTGTTGGCTCTCGGTGTATGACGTAAAGGAGGCAACCGGCCGCGAGCATAACCTGCCGAATAAATTAGGTAAATAGTAAATAAATACATGTATGTAATAGTTGATAACTTGCATTAAATAAATAAGATTTCGGGTAATTGCATGCAAAGCAAATTCAAGGAAGCTTTCATCTATGAGACAATTGATTTTATTGAAAGCAAATTTTTAATCATTATTTGATTTTTTCATGTGATTTCATTGTAAATATGATTCAATTAAAAGCAATTCATAATTTACTTGATTATTTTCGTAAAAATAGATATTCTTCTAAATAATCAGACAGTATGAACATTTATATAGAAGCATGATTGTGATATAACTAAAACACGCTTAATTACAAATGAAGTTGATTTCATGCAAAATTTGATTATTTTCTATTATCAATTGCAATTACCGCATGTGTCATATTGGTTTAAAAGCAAACATGCCAATTTAGTATCCATTCGAAATTGATATAAAGATGACGAAAAAACACAATATTATCGTCATTCCAGCTAATTAAAATAAATAGCAAGTAATCATAATAATCGAATCACGCTTAATCACAATGTATATAGCGCGCAAATGCACATGCAAAAAAAAACAGGGGAAAAAAGAACTAAAAAAAAGAGAGAGAGAGAGAAAAAAAAGAAGAAAAAAAATTCAAGAGAGAAAAAGGAGCGAAAAATAATTCGTGTATCATACAGGAACGGATGTGCGTAGATTTGCATTGCTCAGCCAATCAAAACTCGTCATCATCGCCGCCTTTGAAAGCGCTTTTGGGTCGACGCGATTTGCCCGACTTGGGTCGTCGTTCGTCGTAGTCGCCACCATCAAAGTTATCATCGTAGTTGGTCTTGCCGCGGTGAGGGGGCGCTATATGGTTTAGAGATGTATGCATATGTATGATACAAATCAATATGTTTTTTTTTAACATTGGAATAGGTGAGATATTGATGTAGTTCTGTTAAAGGTGGGGTTGAAATATTCAAAAATACTGTAGTGATTCCTCTGTGGCGAGAAGGCGCTTTGTAGTTCATATAGACAGGATAATGTCTATTACAAAATAGTCTGGTTTTAACATTGGAATCAAGGGTTGCGGTATTAATGTAGATTTGTAAAAGGTGGGGTTCGAATACTTAAAAATACTGTTGTAGTTCCTCTGTGGCTAGGGGGCGTGTTAATAAAGGCAAGGGAATGTAGAATTCAAATTATTATTTTTTTCAACGTTGTAATCAGTCCATGATTATGTTTATCAGATCTGCACTGAATGAATGTTAGATAAAGTTTTTATATTATTAAATGAACACGTGAATCGGGACAGGGATTGGGCTTTAAATGGTGCTAAATATATACATATGAAGGTTATATGCGAATCTTATCATATGATTCTGTTGAAAATTTCAATGCAAATATGAAGCATACAGAGTCGTCTAGACATACATATTTGCAACTAGTGGCCAATATATAAGGCAGAGTAAAATACAGTTTGAGAACAATACAAATAAATAAAAGTGTTATATGTCATAAATAGTAAATGAATCGATATTCAACCACAGATTGTCCACATAATTAGCTTGTGATTCGTGAAAAAATAGAGTGAATGGTGAAGATTGCTATTTATTTACAATTGGTGTAAAAGGATTAAAGGGAACGAGCATTTCATTTTCTAATGAACAATAAAATAAGCCGGTTATCAAATTGGCCCTCATGCGGTCTGGAAATACAAGAACGTCTCAACTACATCTCGACGCTCTTGTATTTTCATTACGCACTCTGCCTTTTTGATAAACTATACATATTGTTCTTAAAGTTGTAATGAGTTGGTTACATTATTAGTTTTTTTGTACTGAACAAAATCGTATCTTGTATTAATGATGTGAGGGCGTAATATGTTTTGCGAAATACGGGAAGCGATTGTGTTGATGTAATTTGTTTTAACACCCTATCGTAGAGTGTTTATGGTGAAATGGGAAAACTATGTACAATAGCACGTAAATGTGTTTTATTGCGATCCCTTGAACAAATCCAAATTGTGTAAATTTACAAACACAAAGTGCAAAACATGTTTTACTATATAATGTGCTACATCAATGTACAATAGTACATCCTCATCCAGCTTTTGTCAAAGTCACAGTTTTACACATTGTGTCCACGTCCAATGTATCGAAGAGATTTTGCTATTATAAGACCTTGTATTTTTGCGCCTGGCAGTTTTCTCAATTGATCTCTTTGTATCTCAGCACTCGATTCATGAAATGCCACATGTTTCCTTCTGAATTCCATCAAATTATTTTCATTTCTATGTCGCGATATTTTTGCAATTAATAATTTGCCTAAAATTCTAAACGCTGGAGCCAGATCGATATGCACCGTATCCATCGTACCGTACCAAAGAAAGCGCAATCTCGATATCTTATCTCGTAGTTCAAATGAGTCTGCATTCAAAAAGAGCGGCGCGAATTCATCTTTTTTGAAGCTATTCACGATTTGTCGACAAAGTTTATAAAATGTCGTCGATACTATATACGGGTCAAGACAAACTTCTCCGTCTATTGGTGCAACAGAGCGATCACTTATCCATGCAGACCCTTTGTAAATCCTTATTGAATCAAACCTCGAATCACACAATCCAGTATCATTGACAAAGACACAGGTCAAGTCTATTTCATCGGGCGCCAAAGCTTTGGTTCCATCTGCCATGCTTCCGCCGAGAACGGGATTAAAGTAATACCGCGAGTATGTGTCCATTTTGGATGTTTCATTTGCAATTCTTCGAGCTATCTTAATAACTGTGTTCACTATTTGTCTTGTTTCTTTGCGATGCAAGAGGGGCCTATGACAAACAAACGCCATTGAATGAAACTGTTGAGCTGACATAGGACTGGTCAGAGTTGGGACAGTATCTTGATCCAATCTGGGAATCACACGAACAATCTCGTCCTTACTTTCATTATTGCGGTCAAAGGTTTCATTTGGAAACTTTTGTACAAAATGTTTACACCATGGTTCAACACCAAGACGCTTAGCACACGAAAGAATTGATTCACAAGGGTAAGATAACTGGGATAGATACATTTCAATTGTGACCATGTCAATACTCTTACTCAATAGCAGCAGAATCTTAGGACTGCATGATAACAAAATAGCACATTGAAGTGGATTAAATCCATGCCATGTTATAGTTTGATCGGCATTGTTCTGTAATAGGAGCTCTATTTTTCTAAATGAATGTAATCGAACAGCACAATGCAGCGCAGTTTCGTTTTCGGGATAAGAATCATTCACATTGGCGCCCTGCGCAATGAGGTACTCACATAAATCAAAAGGAAGCAGTTCAATAGCTGAAGCAAGTGTATGTTTTGCTGCACGAACAAGGATTCTAGAAGAACTTAATAACACTAAAACACTATAAAACTCGTTGGAATGCTGGGCTTTGATTTCTATCCAGTGTTTAATATTAAATTGATCCGCTTGTTTAATATGTAAAGTCAATGCACTTTCGCCTTCTTTCGTCAACACTTGTTTGTCACACTTCTTGTTCAATAGCAAGAGAGATAAAACATCGACATTCATGTGAAAAACTGCAAAATGAAGTAGTCGCAACTCAAATCGACAATGCGTGTTCACATCGCATCTCTCATGATTTAATAACATTTGCAAAACATTTGATTTCGGATGCTCCACCATCGCCAATACAATCGGCGTATATTCATCTTCATTTTTCACATTAAGATCACAGTCATGGTGTTTGACCAATAATCTTGCAACTTCAATATTGTCATATATTGCGACGCGATGAAGAGCAGTATTACCCTTCGTATCCTTAGCGTTGACATCGCATTGATAATGTTCCAATAGCAGAGTCACTATACGCCAATGATTTTTCTCCGCCATAGCGTGGAGTGCCACCCGATTTGATATATGTTCCCTTGCGTTGATATCGAAATTATCCCGCGACATAAACAATAGAACCATATCCGTATCATGAAAATAGCAAGCGATATGCAGATCATTGCGGCTGTTTAAGATGATATTTGGATGGTTAAGAATCAGACGTTTCACTGTTTTATTTTCTGAGGCAATCACACATTGGAGAGCTGTACATGGCACGTATGGTGTAGCTTTCACGGATGAGAATGAACAGTTTGACAAATTGTCACAAAATATATTCACGTCACATCTTTTATTATTCAAAAGCATGCGAGACAGATTGTCATAGAACTCATCCATTGGGAACCAAGTTCCATAATCCCTGTACATAGAGTATGAGACCGCTGCCATAAGGGGTGTACCCCGAAGGGTGTAGGTACTAGTATGGATGCTTCTTGAATGTTCTGTGTAGTTATATTCCGTGTGCTTAAACCCGAATATATCACCAATTTCATTGACATCGCAGTTTGAATCAAGCAACAATTCATTGATGAGATCAGTATCTCTTTCAACAATGGCTTTAACAAGAGTCATTGTGCTGTTTAATTTCTATGTCAAATCAAAAATAATACAATTTGAACATTTCTTTTCATTTTCTGTTAATCATAATGATTTTTTAAAAATTGTATATCTTAGCTTATTGTTAACATTATTTCAAATAAGGCTCACTGTTTAGATTAATGAATCAAGAGATATGAATATCAAGCTTGATACAAATGACGCCCCCTACTTATATTGGTAATTGTCTTACAAAGAACTACTTAGTGCAGTAATTGTATACCCACTATAAATACTCGACAATTACAAAGGTGTTATTGATATAGGAGCAGTGTATAATTCAGCAGATATTTTTCAAGCTTTGCAACTATGTTTTAGTCGTCCGCCGCAGCGTAAGCGCGAGGCAGATGACTATATTATTTAGAAGAAGACCCACAAAACAATTTGTCAAAAAGTTATAGAATTACCGTAAAACAACATAACAATGCCGAACAACAAGAAAATAATGGTTTTTAAACAGTAACATTTTTCCAAGCTATTTTGCCAAGACAGCTAGACTGTTCCTTTTTTTAGCCAGCTTGGAACATAAAAGGAACACCTTTTGTGAAAATTGAAATGATGAATATAACTAAATTATCCATCATATATATTGCAAATAAAAGTTGAGCTATCACAATTGATAAGTGTTTTATACGGTCAAGGGGTTAATAACACCAATGTACGATGCACGGTTGTCGACTCCTGGGGGCACTTGTGTGTTCGGACGACACCTCGGCTATTCCTCGAATATTTGTTTCCCTTCGGCACATGGAAACAATTAATGTTGGAAATTTGCATTTTTGGGTTATTTTACAAATTTTATAAGAGCTGGAAATTTTATAAGAGCTGGTGAATTTTCGAAAAATGTTGATTTTTTTTTGGGACTTCGATTATTGATTGGGTTTGTACGGACCAGAAATATATAACAGAGAAAGAACATATATCGGACGTGTGCTTTTAAAGTTATTGGTGACATTGGACAAAAATTAGAACTTTGCGACTTTTCGAAATGTATGCTGATTTTTAGACTTATTATTGTGATTATTGATGAGGTTTTTAGGTCCCAGACTTCGGCCATCACCCATGGCATATACAAAGAACATATCTTGGAGGTGTGCTTTTTAGGGTTATTTTTGAGACTTCTTTAAATTTGAATATTGGTGATGTTTGCGGAGATTTGGACGTAATGGACGTTTGCATGGACGGGATCTCAATCATCCCCCAATGGATTTCGTTTTTCAATGGCACATGGAAAGAACATATATTAGGGCATTAACACATATACTGTTTTTGGATAGAGTTTAAAGAAATCATAGCCATTTTTTCAAGTATTCCATTGAAATTTAAATTTCCTATGTATATTCATTATAAATTGGTGTTGGAGTAGCGGAGGACTTAATCAGTTTCACTCATCCACTTATTTATTGTAAATTATTCGTTTAATTTATTGTTAAAAGTTCGTTTAATTTTGGATACTTAACGGCCGAAAACTTGTTAGGCCCAGACACCCATTAAATCAAACCATTGAGCTTAT
>LQRL01116058.1:55622-68786 GCA_001703475.1 Hydroides elegans
AGTATCAACAATGAGTCTAGTGACCTCAGTCAAAAATTGCAACAGAAATAAACCGACGTATTAAGACATATACTTCGTAAAAACATCTAGTCAAATATATCCATATAATAGCCATATTATTACTACATTTATTTTATTTATTTATAAACAGTTAATGGAATTATACAAGCAAACTTGGTTAATATTCGTATGGCTCAATCACAGTAGAAAAACCAATGTTTATAGTTTAATTATCTATAAAAGATCTGTAAAAACCTGATTAAAAAAGCTGTATCACGGTCAGGTATTGGCATAAAAAATAAAACAAACATATATATATAACCATAGAAAATATTAGAAATAAGAAATATAGTAGACTACATTATAAAACACATTACAAAATTATATGTAGGTTATAAATGTGTTACATCACAAAATATTAGCTATGCTTCAATGACATTCAATTCAACCATATATATTGGAATATGTAACTAATTTTGTTTTACTGAAACAATTATTTATTTATTTACCAAATACAGTATGATCATCTATATAATCAATATATAACATGATATGAGAATATGTCATTCGCCATGTAAAATCAACGATGTTTTTTTATGAAAAGCATAATTCAACAAAACTCATTTAGCCATTATCGTGTATTCAAATGATAGGCTACATAAAACAATCTAACTGTAGACACCGATAAATTATTAAAACAGCTTAACTAGAAGAGAGAAATATTGCACTAAGTTAGATTTTTTTTCAAAAAGAAGAATATTAAGAAAAGCAATCCATTGATAAATGAAGGAGTTTGATATCAAAGCTAACAAATCGATAAAAACGGAGCTAGAAGTGGAAAATTACCTGTACTGAATATTTTAACATTTATAGATTTTAGCTTTGCTTTTTATCTAAAAATAATTTAGGGAATTTGACAAATATCCTTCCGTAACAAAATAAGATTAAAATAGCTAATAATTATCGTCTCAATTAAAGAGCTAGTGAACCCTGAGAAAATACGGAAAAATATTACTAAAAACTAAAACATTACACACACGGAGAGCAACAATCAATAATGAGCATAATAATCATCACTCTCTGTGCTAGTTTCCTGTTCTCGGTATCCATGGTAATTGCGCGCGCGGCGAGATCGTCTATTGTCATGGTAATCACTGTCGTCATAATCACTTTCTGATTGTTCTCTATTATAAGACCTATTGTAGTGGCCACTGCGCGATTGTTTATAACCATGGTAACTGTCATTGTTTGTTCCTCGCGGTGTATTGCGCAAAGGAGGAAACCGGCCGAGCTTTAAATCCCCATTCAATGCGCAACAACCTGAGAACAACTTTCTTACAAAACGTTCTCCTCACAAATTTTGTCATCACAATGTCATCATTTCAACCTTTTTCTCACAACGTCGCGCTTTACGCATAATCTTTCTCTATGTTCTATGTTTAGACCGCCGTAATATCAACATTTGTTTTTACTCATACTGAAACATCGACGTTGCACATCTGCAATATATATTCTTTTACTGTATGGAGTGTTATAACTCTAGGACAAAGGCTTCATATAAAAGTGCCGCGAACAAAGTTTGGATCCCCGTAATGTCGACAATGTTTGATCAATTAATGTCAAACCTCAACGAAACACGTCTGCATTATATATTCTTTTACTGTATGAAGTTTCATGACTCTATGAAAAAGGCCATAAGAGCTCAAGTCCGGAACCTGTGGTTTCGACATTTTTTGTGGAACCAATGGAAACCTTGACGAGGCACATAATATATATTTTTTCCTTGTGTGACATTTCAGAACTTTAGAAACAAATTTTTTACAACAAATTAATTCGGACAAAGTACTGTGGAAATACCCAGATTTGTCTAAGTTCAGACCGCTGTGATTTCGAGTCATGTTCTTAAATCGTCATACAAATTCAAAGAGGCAGCACATGCCAAGTATTTCGAAAATGCTAATTAAATTTAATATTCAACTGGGTTTAAAACCCTGCTGCAGTTACTTTGACGATAATGTAATAAATTCGTGTTATCTGCATAAAGGCAACCGCCACAGGATCACGTGATGTAAACAAGCTACTAAGAACTATTATCGTTCACCAATAGAGGACGAAAGTCGCATAATACAATTGGCTCAAAACATGTTTTCATTTTTTATAAGCGCTTATATAAGCACAAATGCTTAAAAAGCACAACTGGAATGCACAATACCCTAAAGAACATGTTGAAAAATCCGCATTCAAATCGGTTCACGACTGTCGGAGGAGAAGCGAATTCGGTAACCGTTTACGAACGGCCGAGTGTAGTTCATATAGACAGGAGAATGTCTAATACAAAATAGTCTGGTTTTAACATTGGAATCAAGGGTTGCGGTATTAATGAGATTTGTAAAAGGTGGGGTTCGAATACTTAAAAATACTGTTGTAGTTCCTCTGTGGCTAGGGGGCGTGTTAATAAAGGCAAGGGAATGTAGAGTTCAAATTATTATTTTTTTTCAACGTTGCAATCAGTGCATGATTGTGTTTATCAGATCTGCACTGAATGAATGTTAAATAAAGTTTATATATTATTAAATGAACAGGTATACAAATAGCAGGAGTATATATTGTTGAGTGAGTATGCATAATGAGTATGCATAATTCTCGACGGAGGGAAAAATCGCGACAGGGATTGGGCTTTAAATGGTGCTAAATATATACATATGAAGGTTATATGTGAATCTTATCATATGATTCTGCAGAAAATTTCAATGCAAATATGAAGCATACAGAGCCGTCTAGACATACATATTTGCAACTAGTGGCCAATATATAAGGCAGAGTTAAATACAGTTTGAGAACAATACAAATAAATAAAAGTGTTATATGTCATAAATAGTAAATGAATCGATATTCAACCACAAATTGTCAACTTAATTAGCTTGTCATTCGTGAAAAAAAATAGAGTGAATGGTGTAGATTGCTATCTATTTACAATCGATGTAAAAGAATTAAAGGGAACGAGTATTTCATTTTCTAATGAACAATAAAATAAGTCGGTTATCAAATTGGCCCTCATGCGGTCTGGAAATACAAGAACGTCTCAACTACATCTCGACGCTCTTGTATTTTCATTACGCACTCTGCCTATTTGATAAACTATACATATTGTTCTTAAAGCTGTAATGAGTTGGTTACATTATTAGTTTTTTGTACTGAACAACATCGTATCTTGTATTAATGATGTGAGAGCGTAATATGTTTTGCGAAATTCGGGAAGCGATTGCGTTGATGTAATTTGTTTTAGCCCCCTATCGTATAGTGTTTATGGGGAAATGAGAAAACGATGTACGATAGCACGTAAATGTGTTTCATTATTATCCCTAAAACAAATTCAAATATCATAAATCAACAAACACAACATATTATACAACGTGCTATATCAATGTAAAAAATGAAACATCAGCCTATATATGTACTTATGTCTAATTCACAGTTTTACCCATTATGCATCCACATCATCTGGATATATGTGTAATTTTCAGTGTTAAAATTCCAATGAAATTTTATTTTAAGAAAGCTTGATTATATAGAATTTTGTCAATGAATAAATTCCTTTAGTACCTTAGTAAATATGTAGTTTATCCAAATTTATCAAGCTCCTTGAAAAAAAACCGATAATTTTCAAGCGAAGCCGTATGTAACTATCCTACAGATTTTGAAAATTTGAGAAAATATGTAGGTCATCAAATCATATTCATGATCAATTATATCATCATTTATTAGCAGTTATATAGATAAATACATACATGCATATATACTTGAGAATCATGCAATTAATGACCTTTATACGAACAAATCAGTATTAATATATGCGTCAAGCACTGCATACAAAAAGTACAAGCAATTCTTAACCAAACGATAATTTCTCATGGTCTACAAGTAGAAAAACAAGAAGAGTTTGCCTCCTAAGATTCAAAACATTCGATACATTTTGACGACCACGATATGTAGCTCAGGCGCGGATCCGGAATATCTGACACAAGGGGGTATCATAGGTCATTTTCATAGCAAATTCTAAGGGTCATACTTTGAATTATTTTTTGCTTATTTCTCTGAATAGTTTTAATGTGGCTCACTTCTTAAGTTACTGGAGACGATTGTAAATCATATATACGAAGTCAGATGGAGTAAATCTTTCCAAGCTACACTCGGGCAGATGATCTACAAATTCCTTAAACATGTGTGACGTTATCAATTGCTGTAGGTCAATATCTTTTGATTTTCCTGTTTGTTTCTCATCGGGTTGACATATATTTGCTGAATCACATCACCATCAGAGCCCCTTGCATGATATTCAACACCATCACTGTTTATATAGTGCACATGTCCCTCTTTTTTAGGACGTTGATATACACATATCAATTTGGATGTTTCATATCCACAAGGCAAAGTGAGACATTCCAGCTGATCCAATTCTTTCGAAAGGTGGAGAAATTCGTCTTAGTTTTCACTTAGATAGTGGCATGCTTTCTCGCTTATTTCTCTGATCAAATTTTTATGTGGCTCATTTCTATAGTTACGTCCCTGGAGGCATTTGTAAATCATACATGCGTAATCATATGGAGAATATATTTCCCAGCTGCACTCGGGCAGTCGATCTACAAATTCCTTGAACATATATGACGTGATTAATTCTCGTGGATCAATATCTTCTGATATTCCGGTTTGTTTCTTATTGGGTTGACATATATTTGCCACTCGAAGAGATTTTGCTATTATAAGACCTTGTGTTTTTGCGCCAGGCAGTTTTCTCAATTGATCTCTTTGTATCTCAGCACTCGATTGATGGAATGCCATATGTTTCCTTCCGAATTCCATTAAATCGGTGTTATTTCTATGTCGCGATATCTTCGCAATAAACATTTTACCTAAAATGCTAAAGGCTGGAGCAAGATCGACATGCACAGTCACATTTTCAAAAGCTCTTCCGCACCAAAGAAAAGGCATTCTCGAAATCTTATCTCGTGGTTCAAATGAGTCTGTACTTAAATAGAGCGGAGCAAATTCATCTTTATTGAAGATATTCACGATTTGTCGACACAGAGTATAAAAACTCGTCGATACTTTATACGGATTAAGGCAGACTTTTCCGTCTATTGGTGCATCCAAGCGGTCACTCATCCATTCAGACTCTTTGTAAAACCTAATTGAATGAAAACTCCAATTACGAAGTCCCATGTTATTGACAAATACACAGGTCAAATCTACTTCATCGGGAGCTAAAGCTTTGGTTCCATCTGTCATGTTTCCGCTGAGAACGGGATTGAAGTAATATCGAGAGTATGTGTCCATTTTGGTTATTTCATTTGCAATTCTTCGAGCTATCTTAACAACGGTGTTCACTATTTGTCTTGTTTCTTTGCGATGCAAGAGGGGTCTATGACAAGCAAACGCCATTGCATGAAACTGTTGAGCTGAAATAGGTCTGGTGAAAGTTGGAACATTATCATGATCAAGTCTGGAAATAACACGAACAGTCTCGTCCTTACTTTTATCATTGCGGTCAAAAGTTTCATCTGGAAACTTTTGTTCGAAATATGTACACCATGGTTCAACGCCAAGACGCTTAGCACACGAAAGAATTGATTCACAAGGGTAAGATAACTGGGATAGATACATTTCGATTGTGACCATGTCAATACTCTTACTCAATATCACCAGAATCTTAGGACTGCATGATAACATAATAGCATATTGAAGTGGATTAAATCCAAGCCATGTTATAGTTTGATCGGCATTGTTCTTTAATAGGAGCTCTATTTTTCTAAACGAATGTAATCGAACAGCACAATGCAGCGCAGTTTCGTTTTCGGGATAAGAATCATTCGCATTGGCGCCCTGCGCAATGAGGTACTCACATAAATCAAAAGGAAGCAGTTCAATAGCTGAAGCTAGTGTATGTTTTGCTGCATGAACAAGGATTCTAGATGAACTTAATAACACTAAAACACTATAAAACTTGTTGGAATGCTGGGCTTTGATTTCTATCCAGTGTTTAATATTAAATTGATCCGCTTGTTTAATATGTAAAGTCAATGCACTTTCGCCTTCTTTCGTCAACACTTGTTTGTCACCCTTCTTGTTCAATAGCAAGAGAGATAAAACATCGACATTCAGATAAAAAACTGCATAATGAAGTAGACACAACTCAAGTCGACAATGCGTGTTCACATCGCATCTCTCATGATTTAATAACATTTGCAAAACATTTGATTTCGGATACTCCACCATTGCCAATACAATCGGCGTATATCCCTCTTCATTTTTCACATTAAGATCACAGTCATGGTGTTTGACCAATAATCTTGCAACTTCAATATTGTCATATATTGCGACGCGATGAAGAGCAGTATTCCCCTTTGTATCCTTAGCGTTGACATCACATTGATAATGTTCCAATAAGAGAGTCACTATACGCCAATGGTTTTTCTCCGCCATAGCGTGGAGAGCAACACGATTTGATATATGTTCCCTTGCGTTGATATCGAAATTATCCGGCGACATGAAGAATAGAACCATGTCCGTATCACGAAAATGGCAAGCGATATGAAAATCATTGCGGTTGTTTAAGATGATATTTGGATGATTGAGAATTAGTCGTTTCGCGGTAGTATTGTTTGTAGCCATCGTACATTGGAGAACTGTACATGGCACGTATGGTGTAGCTTTCAAGGATGAGAATGAACAGTTTGACAAATTGTCGCAAAATATATTCACGTCACATCGTTTATCACTCAAAAGCAAGCGAATGAGAGTGTGATAAAAGTTATCCGTAGTAAACCAGCTCTGAGAATGACGATACATAGGGTATGCGGTCGCAGCCATAAGGGGTGTACCATGAAGGGTGTAGGTTCTAGTATGGATGCTTCTTGAATGTTCTGTGTAGTTATATTCCGTATGCTCAAACCCGAATATATCACCAATTTCATTGACATCGCAGTTTGGATCAAGCAACAATTCCATGACGAGATCAATATCTCTTTCAACAATAGCTTTAACAAGAGCCATTGTTCTGTTTAATTGCTATGTCAAATTAAAAATAATAAAATTTGTGCAATTCTTTTCATTTTCCGTTAATCATAATGTTTTTTTTTCAATTGTTTATCTTAGCTTATTGTTAACGTTATTTCAAATAAGGCTCGCTGCTTAGATTAATGAATCAAGAGATATGAATATCCAGCTTGATATAAATGACGCCCCCTACTTATATTGGTAATTGAACTGCTTAGTGCAGTAATTGTTGACCCGATATCAGATAGACACTCGAAAATTACAAAGGTGTAGCTGATATAGGACGAGTGTATAATTCAACAGATTTTTTCAAGCTTTGCAACTATGTTTTAGTCGTCCGCCGCATCGTTAGCGCGAGGCAGATGACTATATATATTAAGAAGAGCATCCACGACACATTTGTTTTCAAAAAAGTATAAAATCACCCTAAAACAACATTACAATGCCGAACAACAAGATAATAATGGTTTTTAAAAAGTTACATTTTTTTCAAGCCATTTTGGCAAGCCAGCTAGGCTGTTCCTCTTTTTTCCAGCCAGCTTGGAACATAAAAGGAACACCTTTTGTGAAAATCTAAATGATGAATAGAACCAAATTATCCATCATATATTGCAAATAACAGTTTATAAGATAATTATAAGCAGCTTCAAAATAATTGTTACCATGATAAATTACAAAAAATAAGAAATATTCAAAAAATGTGTTCCTCAAACTTCTTATAGCTAGCATGTATTTTCTCCACATTTCCAAGCCAGCTTGAATTTGGCGGGTGAGTTATTTTACAAATTTTATAAGAGTTGGAATTTTGGTGAATTTCCGAAAAATGCTGATTTTTTTTACTTCGATTATTGATGGGGTTTGTACGGACCAGAAATCTATAACATTTTAAGAGCACATATCGGAGGTGTGCTTTTAAAGTTATTGGTGACATTTAACAAAAATTAGAACTTTGCGACTTTTCGAAATATGCTGATTTTTGGTCTTATTATTGTGATTATTGATGAGGTTTTTATGTCCCAGAACTCGGCTATGTACAATGGCATATACAAAGAACATATCTTAGAGATGTGCCTTTGGGGTTACTTTTGAGATTTTTATTTGAATTTGGATGTTGGAGATTTGGACTTAATGGACGTTTGCATGGACGGGAACCCGATCATCCCTCAATGGATTTCGTTTTCCAATGGCACATGGAAAGAACATATATTAGGACATTCAAAAATAAACTGATTTTTGTTTAAGGTTTTAAGATATCATAGCCATTCTTTCAAGCATTCCATTGATATTTAAATTGGATTTTCTATGGATATTCATTATAAACTGGTGTTGGAGTAGCGGAGGACTTAATCAGTTTCACTGATCCACTTATTTATTGTAAATTGTTCGTTTAATTTATTGTTAAAAGTTCGTTTAATTTTGGATACTTAACGGCCGAAAACTTGTTAGGCCCAGACACCCATTAAATCAAACCATTGAGCTTATAGTATATAAGTATGAAAATATTGGGTTCAGGGAATAAAACACAAGCTTTTCTTATTTAAATTTATTTCGCCGTATCAACAATGAGTCTAGTGACCTCAGTTCAAAATTGCAATTGAAATAAACCGACGTATTAAGACATATACTTCGTAAAAAATCTAGTCAGATATATCCATATAATAGCAATATTATTACTACATTGATTTTATATATTTATAAACAGTTAATGGAATTATACAAGCAAACTTGGTTAATATTCGTATGGCTCAATCACAGTAGAAAAACTAATATTTATAGTTTAATTATCTAGAAAAGATCTGTAAAAACCTGCATAAAAAAGCTGTATCACAGTCAGGTATTGGCATAAAAAATAAAACAAACATATATGTATAACCATAGAAAATATTAGAAATAAGTAATATAATAGACTACATCATAAAATAAATTACAAAATTATATGTAGGTTATAAATGTGTTATATCACAAAAAATTAGCTATGCTTCAATGACATTCAATTCAACCATATATATTGGAATATGTAACTAATTTTGTTTTACTGAAACAAATATTATTTACCATTAAACAGTATGATCATCTATATAATCAATATCTAACGTGATATGAGAATATGTCATTCGCCATGTAAAATCAACGATGTTTTTTTTTATGAAAAGCATAATTCAACAAAACTCATTTAGCCATTATCGTGTATTCAAATGATAGGCTACATAAAAAAATCAAACTGTAGACACCGATAAATTATTAAAACAGCTTAACTAGAAGAGAGAAATATTGCACTAAGTTAGATTTTTTTTCAAAAACAAGAATATAAAGAAAAGCAATCCATTGATAAATGAAGGAGTTTGATATCAAAGCTAACAAATCGATAAAAACGGAGCTAGAAGTAAAAAATTACCGGTACTGAATATTTTAACATTTATAGATTTTAGCTTTGCTTTATAATTTAGGCAATTTGACAGATATCCTTCCGTAACAAAATCAAATTGAAATATTGAATAATTATCGTCTCAATTAAAGAGCTAGTGAACCCTGAGAAAATACGGAAAAAATATAACTAAAAACTAAAACAATACGCAGCTAAGAGTAACAATCAATAATGAGCATAATAATCATCACTCTCTGTGCTAGTTTCCTGTTCTCGGTATCCATGGTAATTGCGCGAGCGGCCAGATCGTCTATTGTCATGGTAATCACTGTCGTCATAATCACTTTCCGATTGTTCTCTATTATAAGACCTATTATAATGGCCGCTGCGCGATTGTCTATAACCATGGTAACTGTCATTGTGTGTTCCTCGCGGTGTATTGCGTAAAGAAGGCAACCGGCCGCGAGCATAACCTACCGAATAAATTTAGGATAAAGTAAATAAATACATATAGAACATACATGTACACAGATATAACATTTGCGTATTCACATTATCATATCTTCTATAACTAGAACTATGTTTGAATAATTTGCATGCAAGCATAATCAAATCATTATCAAGCTTCAATTAAGAGGCAATTGATTATATCAAAAGCGAATTTATAATCATTATTTTGATTTCACAAGCGATTTCATTTGACGTATAAATAGAGAGAATGCAAATCATAATTTAATTGATTATTTGCGTACAAATCGGCTATTCTTTTGAATAATTAGAAAATATGAACATTTATATAGAAGCATGCTTATAATATAACTAAAAATCAAACGCTCAATTACGAATAAAGTTGATTTCATGCCAGATTTGATTCATTTTGATTATCAATAGCAATTACAGCATGCCGCATATTGATTTAAATGCAAACATGCCAATTAAGTATGCATTCAAAATTGATATAGATTCTATAGATGACGAATCAACAAAATATTATCCTCATTCCAACAAAGAAGTAAATCAATAGCATGTTATCATAATTATCGAAAAAAAAAAAACAATTATCAACGCTTAATCACAAAATATATATCACATGCAAATGCCAAAAAAAGCAGAAAAAAAAACAGAAAAAAAACGAAAAAATAGAAAAAAGAAAATAAAAGAGAGAAAAATAATTGGTGTATCATACAGGAGCGGATGTGCGTAGATGCAGATGCATTAGCCAATCAAAAGTCGTCATCATCGCCGCCTTTGAACGCGCTTTTGGGTCTCCGCGGTTTGCCCGACTTGGGTCGTCTCTCATCGTAGTCACCGCCATCGTCATAGTTGGTCTTGCCGCGGCGAGGGGGCGCTATATGATTTAGAGATGTGTTTATATACAATGTAATACAAATCAATTTGTTTTAACGTTACAATCAGTGCGTTAATGGTTTTGTGCTGTTATTTGACCTGTACAAAATATTATAATATATCATAAGTGGAATGTTTTTTTGAGAAGTAAAGTTTTTATGGTTTAGAGATGTTAGCGTGTATATACAATGTAATATAAATCAAACGTTGTAATCAGTGGGAAAATGGCTATGTTATAACTGGATAAAACATGATTGCAAATTTGTATACAGGTTTGGTTTAAAGTTGTGAAAATGTGATTGCGAACGCCAAATGTGTAAGTTTTGTAATTGCTTGTTTAAATAGTTTAAGTATATACCAGATCCGAACGGGAAGGGGGCGCTTTACGGTGCGTGCGAAATATATGCATTCGTGGAATATATGGAAATCAGCATGTTAAAACGATGCCAATTTTGCGGTATATTGATAGTTTTTTTTTTAATGAGGCGACATTCTATTATGTTAACATTGCATTTTAGAATAGCGATATGGGGGCGTTATATGCTTCGCAAAATAGGCAAATTGAGTACCAATGTGGTTCATAATACAATCAGTTTATTATTCATACCATAGAAAGTTAATTGTGAAAGGAGATAACAATTTACAAAACCACATTCGTATGTATCATTCTTTACCATTCCCAATATAAACCCAAATAGTGTAAGTTTCAAAACATAAGGTGCAAAACTTATTTATACAATTTTATACATCAATGTGCAGAACAATTTACACTTATGTATTTTTTTTTGTCAAATTCACAATTTTACCCATTATGCATCCACGTCTGTGGTATCATCTGAATATATGTGTAATTTTCACAGTTAAAACTTAAGTTCAATGAAATGTTGTTTTTTTTAAAGTTTTATTTCCCGGTACATAGATTTTGTCAGTGAATGAATTCCTTTAGTATTACTATTATAGTAGTATATATGTTGTAATATAATATATAATTTTCAAGCGAAACCATATGTTACTATCTTACAGATTTTGAAAACGTGAGGAAATATATAGGTAATCAAATCGTATTTATGATCATCATATCATCATTTAAAAGCAGTTATATAGATTTAAAATACATGCATGCATAATCATTTGAGAGTCATGCAATTAATGTTTCATAAGCATTATGCAAACAAAAGTGATATAAATATATGCGACAATTTACAACATACAAAAATTAAAGTCTATCTCAGTCAAATAATGATTTAAACTTGTATTTAAGTAAATAAGTCAGATTACAATAATCAAATTATATTATGCATTTTCATTCTGCATTATGCAAGGTTATTCCAAGGATGAATCATTTGTCATTTACATAGCAAATCTAAAGGTCATACTTAGAATAAATTTACATTTTTACATTAAAATTTGACGATTTTTCCGATAAAAATGTAAAAATATCCCAATTAAACTTGCAGATTTATACGCATGTGCACTTATCATTCCTACCTGGCGATCGGTCGGCGACGCCCAAATCTGTTTTGGCGCGCTGTACATCCGAGTTAAACTCCTTGCGCAGCTTTTTGGCCTCGCGTTCGTCTCCACCAGCGTCTATAAATAACACATAAAATAGAAGTCAAAGAAATGCACACGCAAATCAATGATAAGGCGTAGATGTTTAAAGAAAAATAATCGGTCGTATGGGCATGAATAATCAGTGATGCTAAATATAAAATTAATTTTGTAAGAATGGCATATTCAGAAAAAGTGATGTTGTTTACTGAACTTGTTTCCAGAAAGAAGGGTCGCGTTGTAGGTTTTTTTTAGTTGCAACAGAAACCAGTACTAGTCTATGCCTTTATTTTGATAAATAAATTCCAGCTTTCAATCGTTGTAACGATGTCGATATTAAATTTTACATGGAAATATTTTCGTTACGAAATTTATTATTTTGTACAAAATCATCTAGGTATGATATCTCAGCACCCTGGTAGTTTGCCGACCTAAGGAGGTCCTAAACAGAGAAAGGGGGGAATTGACAGATATATTACCTATGACCGAAGCGTCGACGAGCTGGTTGACTTCCGACTTGGACATGCCTTTGATGGCGGCCACCTGCGCCAGGAAGTTCTTCTTGCGGTTCTGCGTACAAACAATATGG
This sequence comes from Hydroides elegans, assembly GCA_001703475.1. Lineage (NCBI taxonomy): Eukaryota > Metazoa > Annelida > Polychaeta > Sabellida > Serpulidae > Hydroides > Hydroides elegans. The sequence goes on from LQRL01116058.1 coordinate 68,528, forward strand.
TGAAAATTAAATTATACAAATGCATTCTATTAGTTCGAGGGACGTTCGAGGGAAAAGGTTAATATATATATAGATGTATATAGGCTACCTATTAAACATATATCTGAACTCTTTAGAAAATGGAGAGGCTTAGAGAGAGATAGAGAGAGAGAAAGAGATAGTGTCAGAGGAGTGCAGAGAGAGAGACAGAAAGAGAGAGAGAGAGAGAGAGAGAGAGAGAGAGAGAGAGAGAGAGAGAGAGAGAGAGAGAGAAAAAAGA
>LQRL01116076.1:0-15452 GCA_001703475.1 Hydroides elegans
AAAGGTCTTGGTCCGTAAATGTGCCTTTTGACCATTTCGGTCAAAAACACCCGACCGGAAGTTGGCAAATTGGCCAAAATAGCCAAATAAATAGGTTTTTTTCAAGACTTGAGTTTGTACGGGCTAGAACTTTTGAACGGAAGGTCACAGAGACTTGGTTATAGGCTCAAATGAAAGGTCTTGGTCCGTAAATGTGCCTTTTGACCATTTCGGTCAAAAACACCCGACCGGAAGTTGGCAAATTGGCCAAAATAGCCAAATAAATAGGTTTTTCAAGACTTGAGCTTGTACGGGCTAGAACTTTTGAACGGAAGGTCACAGAGAATTGGTTATAGGCTCAAATGAAAGGTCTTGGTCCGTAGATGTGCCTTTTGACCATTTTGGTCAAAAACACCCGACCGGAAGTTTTAAAATTTGCCAAAATAGCCAAAAATATCGGGTTTTCAAGACTTGAGCTTGTACGGGATAGAACTTTTGAACGGAAGGTCATAGAGACTTCTGAAATACTCGAAAACGACTTTGGGGGCGTTGGGGCCTGTTCGTGTTCACTGAATACTTGTCTCTCTAGTAATCGCACATGTGCGCTTACTTTTTCAAAATCTACGTTTTCATTTATCTCTAATAATCGCACATGTGCGATTATTAGAGAGAAATGAAACCTATCAAATGCATGAATTGAAGTAAAAAGCGTAAATTCATAATACTACCCAGGGGAATCGTAGTTGGTTACTTTCCTAACGAATTCCTCACTCTCATTTTCACCAAATATTATCACGTTCCCCAATTTTTTCGTCTTTTAGTGAATTTTATGAGTTTTAAGCTACCGGAAGTTGGGGGTATGCGTTTATTAGAGACAAAATGTGTAAATTTCGCGAGGGGTGTGCGATTATTGGAGAGTGTGCGATTTTTAGAGAGAATACGGTATATATGATTTTGTAAACACTGCTGACATGTCATAAGACATGGTGACGAGTCACTTAAATGAAACTACCTAGTTATTTCCTATATATAAAATCAAATAATATACAGTAGCCTAGTAGGAGTGGTCCGTCGGGCTACATATTTTCAAAATCCGGTAGTCCGTAGCAAAATCAAATAGCCTCGGGCTACCGTTAATTGCCATCCCTGTAATTCTACAATATAATCATATGTAATTAGATATACATAAAGGCTACTTTTTCATCATTCATAGCCTGGCTATTCTTATGGCTCTAGGTTCGAAACGTGGAAAAACGGTTACAGGGTCAACATCTCTCGAAATGTGACTTGACATCCATCCCCTTTGCGTTGTACCATTAACGTAGAAGATGTTCCCGGCAACACAGTCACACCAATTTGAGCATTTCAGTCTGCGACAATGCGCCACTGTCATCGGCTTGTTTGGCATCATTACCATCATCTCGTACTTCAACGAACTCGCCAAGTGAGTCAAAGTCAATATTCATGACACCGTTACTGAGATAAGAAAAAGAATAAAGCATCCTCCTAATCTACCCAAGGATATATGTTATTAACGATGAAACCCGATTGAAATGCAAAGTACTTTCAGATACTAAGATTGATCATGATTACAAGGTTTCAACAATAAATATAATGTTTGAGGAAGATTTAAGCACCGATCTTTTCTTCATCTAGACTTGATACATTTGTTTCGATTAAAATGTTTTGTAGATAACAAATTTACATTTGAGGTCTACAATGTAAAACCGGGCTCTGTTTAACATTAATCTCAAGGCAACACAAATTTGTATTTTGCAGGTTGGGTATGTTGGGAGGCCATGTGTATGCTCGTGCAGCGCCTCCCGCTAGCTCGGCTTCTCCTATGCTCACGTCAACAAGTGTTATGATGCAAGGTGATCAACTGCAGGGGCTCGACGTTCAGGTATATCCCTCATTATTCTTACCAGTTTTTCCTAAAGCGCGTTTTCCTTGAGAAAATTTTGCATATATACTCAACAATTCAATAGACGTTTACATAATTTAAGCATGAAACAGATTTTCGATGATAATCCTGGAGTTCATCTGAAGATAGTGTAAATTTGGCATGAAATGACTCCTCTTTTTCTCTATTTCTTGTATTTTCTCTTCCACGTTTCTCTCTCTCTTTCTCTCTCTCTTTCCCTCTCTCTCTCTCTCTCCCTCTCTCTCTCTCTCTCTCTCTCTCTCTCATCCTCTCTCTCTCTCTCATCCTCTTTTTCTCGGTCGGCCTTCCCTTTAATGACATCGACAAGTGTTATGCTGCAGGGCGACCAGATTATGATCCTTCATTGATGATATTATATCTTCTGCTACTGTTATCTTTTTATGTGTTGTGCTTTTTACACAGGAATTAAAGAGTGTTTTGCGTAGTAATACGACCCGCCGACACCGCAGCACCAATGATGTACTTAGCATATCCCTCCACCTGGATAAACATGAATCTTACATCAAAGCTAACCGAACTCAGGTGAGTCTTATTATAATAATGAACATGTTATAATTATAAAGAAAAAAAAATGACCAAAGTAGTGGTCGCAAATCTTCCAGGGCAAGGTCGCGAATTATCCAAAATAATAGACAGGAACTAACAAAAAATCGTCCTAAGCTCCTTTATCCAAAACTGTCAGTGTTAAGATTTAGATTTGTATTTTAATTCAAGATCAAGAGTTGCATATACACCTATTCAGTTTGAAAACCACTAGTGAATGTTGATAAATCTCATATTTATTTTTTACTATCCTAGCAATACGATTCATTGAACATAATCGCTATCTACAAATTGCTCCAATTGTAGGTTCAAGTGTTCAAGCACCAAAATACGATGCCAAATTACTACACCTCCATCATCGTCACGGGAACTACTTTTTGTGTTTACAACTGCACTTTGCTCAGGTCACCCGCCGAACCTCCGAAACCATCCGAAGCCATCAACATTTCTCGGCCGGTTACATCTCGACCTAACCCATCGATTGTCAACGACACCCACCGAGGAGAATTTGTAGAATTAAATCCGAATTCGCGTCATAATTCAACTATAATGTCCGGTTCGATCACTGATTTCATCACGCATCAGCAGTTGTATGCGGGTGCGGCAAAGGTGTTTCTTTATCAACATGAACTCGCTGGATATTCCATGCGGGACTGCTTTAAGTCAAAAGCACAAGAGGCGGGGCTTAACCTGCTGACGTCACCCATCAATCATAATTATCGATCCGAGTGGGAGATGTTTTCAGCCAATAAGCGTGCGCGCTTTGATGCCTTATTTGGTGGCTATGCATTCGGTGTTTGTGAGACGTTTAATAAGCCGTGTATGTATTTCAGCATGGTGACACATCCATTAGATCGTATACTGCAGGTGTATCATTATTGTCGCAAATCGTCTGTGAATAACCTGTGCTCGTTCTCGCATTCGAATCTCACGGAGCGGGATCTGTCGAGTTTTATCAAGAATAGTGGTAATACTTATTTCAAAAAGTTGCTTTATTATTCAAAACACTGCAAGCTATTGGGTAAAGACCAAGTGTGTATACAAGATAGTAAAACCTATTTTATCCTCTCGCCTTCGGAACGTAAAGTGCTCCTCGATGATATTTTATCGAATCTAGACAACTGGTTTGCTGTGATTGGCTTAGTGGATCATTATAAAGACTCCTTGAAATTATTCGAACATGTATTATCGCTCAATTTTACGAAGTGTGATGCATTTAATCACACATCTATAGGAAAGTATCTGCCCGCCGGAGCTGATTTCTCATTCTTAAATGAATCTCGAAAAATCCACCGTTCGATAAAAACGACGCGACAGAAATTACTGAAAGATCCCAAAGTTGTATCATGGATAAGTGCTGATTTGGCAATCTATGATAAAATGCAGGAAATTTACTATAAGCAATGGACGGTATACCAACAGCTGAAATCTCTCAATATGACGGGTAAACATTTGGCGAGGACTAAATCGAAACTCTATTCCCGCGCACAAGCAAAACATCCACCCAAGACCGATGGTGTACTAATGAATGAGCTAAATAGCACAACAGCTTTACATCATGGTGATAGTGTACATTATAAGGCATTCGATAAAGTGGAAAGCCGCACTACGAGTACTGTATCACCGCATAAAGACAAAAGAGTTCGCCCAAGGTACAGCCTTAAGGAACGACTGCGACAAAGTAAATTAACTTGGAAAAATAAACATCGTTTTGACACGAACCCAAGCTCAATACAAACAGACGGTACTGATATTAAAAGGAACTCGGACCGTGAGGCAAAAACCAGCGAATTGCTTTCGTTGCTCGGTGAACGAGAATTAGGTCGTGGGACCAATGTTAATAAATCGCCCAAAAATAAGCAACACGACGAAAATATACAGTTTTTAGGGCAGACTGAGGAGCGGAGAAATAACGCTCAAGTTGTTCAAAGTAGGTACGAAGATTCTGCTGAAACAGTGGATTTATATGATTCTCACAATTACTATTATCATGATGATAGAGATTTTCCCGCCAATGAACGATCACGTGATCTTCAAAGGGAAACACGTGATATGAAGGAGACGATGCGATTGGCCGATGTCATTTTGAATCACAAGATGGCGCGTCAATCGAACAATTATGCAAAAGACGAAGACGTAAATGCAAATAAGGTTAACATGTATGCAAATAATGTTAATAAGATGGTGCATCAATCGAATGTGTATGCAAATGATGTAAACAAACCAGGTTTAAGGGAAAGGGAAGATATGAAAGATAAAAAGCAGTATTTAGATAGTTATTATGATGATCAGAGACGATATTATTATTATGAAAGAAGATGACATCGGTCGTTATTGCCTTCATATAATGTTATTATTTAAATGATCTATAAAAATACTGTATGATAGAATATTGAACTATCGATAAAAAGCCCTCTGTGAAGTAAAATGGTGGCTAGTAGGTATTACATGACGTTCTTAACTGTTTTTAAGTAGCTATTGTTATTATCATGGTTTTCAAAACATTAAAAGAGAGAGTTTGATTTCGGTGTATATCATAATCAAGAATGGGTTTGTTAGGCTGATAAAAACTAATTTAGGACAATTGTTCGTCCATTGATTTCTCATAATTGACATCGGATTTGTTAAGAAAAAAAACGGGATTGAATATCGCAGGGTTCGACATAAGGAAAAATTCATACTCGCCAAATTGGCGAGTGACTTCGATTCCATACTCGCCAAACAGATTTTGTACTCGCCAATTTGGCGAGTGACTAGACTTTGTACTCGCCAAATCAAAATGTTGAGATATTGGCAAAATAGTTACAACTACGGATTTTTAAGGTCTTCTTCGGAACTTTCATGAAGGGCTAATTGTAGCTAGTACTTTAGGTAAATCAGGGCCATCATTCATGGTGATCAGTCTCCAGTCAGTTTAATTTACCTGAATTTCTCAGAATTTTAACCAGACTAAGATCAATACTGGCTTAAAGAAAACGGGTGCCTTCAAACAAATCATAACTAAAGTTCCTTTTTATTGGAGCGCCGAAGGCGCAACCCAAAATATTAGGAAATCTTTGCATAATGCGAGTGCCGTAGGCGCGATCGAAATTTTGTAAGAAAAAAAAAACAAAACAAAATAACGAATAATCAATGCAACGAAATTTCCTGAAATCCCAGATTCTCAATTAAATTCCCTGATATTCCCTTATTTTCCCAAAAGGAAAATAGAAACACTTCCCTGATATGAAAACGGATTTTGAAGTTCCCAAATTTTCCCTGATGCTGGTTACCCTTCAAGCGTGACTTAAGTTATATGCAATTTACTAAATGTTCAAAAGCATCAGCGAGACAATAAGAAAGTAGGGATGATTGGAAACCCAGGGACCCCGGTACAGAATGTGCAACCCCGAGGCGAAATTTGATCCCGAGGCCCCATAATCCTTCATGATACTTATTTTGAACATTATGAAAAAGTACTAATACTTATTTCAATTACGTTACTTTCTCAATTGAATGAATAAATAACATATTGTCATTCATTTTGAGGTATAATGCAATGCATAACGATTTCGTGTTATATAGCGAGCGCCGTAGGCCCAAGCGAAATTTTCACCCGACATTTATAGGCTATATTTATAAATATCAGGTGAAAATTTAAATTTACATTTATGTAAATTTATTTCAAAATAGGTATAAATATATGTGTGAATAGTCGAATTTGGCGAGTAACTTTTATTTCATACTCGCCAAAATATTAACATCCCAATTCCATACTCGCCAGTTTGGCGAGTGACTTTCAAGTCGTACTCGCCAAATGAAATTTTCACTCGCCATGGCGAGTTGGCGAGTGCTTATGTCGAACCCTGATATCGCATTGTTTTAGGTATGTGTTTATGGTAATGGCTTTTGTTTGTTTTGTATATTGCATGCAGGGAAATATCACCTGGACAATATCACTTTTGAAATTGCCCTGTAATGACGAACCCGAACATTTCCAATGTTCCTATTGTATACTACCGTAATTTTCCGCGTATAATACGCATTTTTTTCTTCGAAAATCAGGCCTAAAGTCGGGGTGCGTATTATACACGGAAACATGGGACATGAATATTTTCATACGTTTTTTTTTCTTGAATAGTATATCTGTCTATCATTTACGTATATAGTAATAACATAATGCCGCATATTCATCACAAACAAATCTCTACGATATTTTAAAAATCGATTCTACGAGGATTGTTTAAAATTTGGATGTATGTTTCATATGGTCAAAATTGAAAAATAAGCGAAAAAAAAAATAGAGCAACAATATTTCCAAATTCGGGGTGCGTATGATACGCGGAAATATGAATATTTTGACATTCTGAGGACAAAAGTCGGGGTGCGTATTATACGCGGAAAATTACGGTATGTTCAACCTACGATATTTGAGTGCGTTATTAGAAACATGAGTGCAACCCTATAAAATGGTTTCTTTAATGTGATGTGGATATGTATTCAACTGAGATCTGTGAGTGAAGTAGCTCTCCGTTTTGATTTTAAATACATTGACAGGGGTGTACTTTAGCGGTCGCGCGGTCGCGTATGCGACTAACTTTTTGGCCATGCGACTAACTTTTCAAAGTTAGTCGCGCGGCACGCGACTTACTTTTTCTCGCTCGTTAGTTGTTTTATAGTAAATATACAAATCATCAAAAAATGATTTGACGTGTTTCAAATTGTCTTCATAGCTATTTCTCTATTCTACGCTCGCGCCTTCGGCGCTCGCATTACTTACATCATTCAAATGAATAGCTAGACGATATTAAATCATTAAAACATTCAATAACATATTAATCGTTCAGTTTAAACATTTGATCTATTCATAATTTCATTCAGGTGGTACCGTGTAATTTACTTACATGGAATAGGCGCTTCATTTAATATACCGACAAAAGGATATCTAACTTAATTAAAATGTATGTTCTTAAATCGAAAATTATATATGAGGAGTCCTGTGCCCGGTGACGAATTCACTTTGGTAGATATAAACCCTTAAGTAACGTACTTAACAATTCTAGACTATGTTTTACCTTTTTATAGCACTCATTTAATTAGAAATGAATATAAAGAATAGTTTGTTTTTGGCTCGCGCCTACGGTGCTCGCATTGTAATAAGTTTGACATAACTTATATTCTAGCCTTGCACGTACGGAGATACACTTCCTTTAAGCAGGATACCACCCTGATGTTTTTTTATATATAAATAAAATACTCCGTTCAGGCCGCGCGACTAACTTTTCCCTCGCGCGACTAACTTTTTTGAGCCAGTCGCGCGGGCGCGATTGGAATTTTCACTAAAGGTACACCCCTGCATTGACGTTTATTATAGGTTTACAAACATTTGGTGCTAATGTTAGTTTTATTTTACCGCAAAGTTAGATTTTGCTCAGTTACCACCAATGGAGAATCTAATATCAAATTTTTTCAGGGTGTAGCATAAGCCAGAATTCTGCCTCGGTATTTTTTCGAGGGTACCCGAATCCTGCCTCGGTAGATTAGATTTTACCTCGATATTTTTCAAGGGAACCTAAGCTCTGCCTCGGTAGATCCGATTTTCTACCTCGGTAATTTTTCGAGGGTACCTCAAATCTGCTTCGGTAATCTTGATTTACCCTCGAAATTACCGAGGGTTTCGACCCTTATGCTACACCCTGTTGTTTTGTGAAATATAGATTGATGCTTAAATGTGAGTTTTTTTAAAAGCGGGATGCATGTTATCTTTGTTTTAATGTCTGTATAAGAATGAAAGTTTATAATTACCTTGTTATATTCTTCAGAAGTCTAAAACTGTTATGCTAATTTTTTCTTCTCGTATCTGTGATATTTTAAAAATCATTGGAAAATAAATCATTGTATAAAATTTTACAATTCATTTTTCAATGAACTCTCTTCGCGCGCATTATGTTTCACCGCTTAATTGTATAGGAGAACAAAATAATAATTTTGGGAATTTTGTTTTTCCGTCCGTCCAGCGTCGACTAGTATTGTTTATGTTTCTAAAAATATATATAACATATATAACATATATTTTCTCTATGAACTTGTATGAGTTCACTTGTTAAACAGAAGTGCTAAAATAGATAGATAGGTTGAATCGATAGGCATATTTTAAAGTTACAAAAAAAAACAGTCAAAGTGTAGAGTACATTCCAAAATCTATATTGTTGAAGCTGCGTATAATTAATGTCGAATTTCAAAGTATATAACGATAGAAAAAACACAACTCTTATATTGTATAGCCCGTTAGGCTATTGAATATGATTTATTCATATGTCTCTTCTATATAATTAAGTTGCTTTAAAAATATATATAAAATCCTACAAATATATGTTTTATTGTGACAATAACAAATATACTAGATTCATAATGTGAAACTTTGATTTCATCTAGTACAAACGATATTATGTCACAAATTTTGCAATATATTATTTTTAAAATATTAAAATGCACTTTTAGTACTACCCAAACAATTAAACATATGGAATGGAAACCCTAGAATATATGCACTGTTTATACCGGAGTCATAACGTTTATGTTTCAATATCATCCAGTATATACATTTAGAGTGCACTGTTTCACTTTACAGATGTGCGTACATAATTACACTGTATATTTTGATAATAAATATTCCTAAAAATATTTACAACAACTGCGTTTCAAGTGCAAATTGCGGTGAATTTTCACTTCAGTTTCACAAAGCATAAACTTATGTTAAAACTATATACATATATGGGGTGCCCATGCTATTAACATTAAAATACTATAAGAACCTGACCCCATACGAAGCCTTCTCAAGAGTTTTTTTTACTAAACAAATGCTGTCTTCCAATGCATGTCTAATAGACAACTCCAAAACGCACATTAATCATCGTTGCGTTACAAACAAAAGCGCTGGTCGCGGGTTGAGTTATAGAAAAGGAATACATTAAAAGACATGTATGCAGTTAGAACACAAAGCTCGACAAGTTTCTAATGTGACCAGAACCTTAATGCTTTAGTAGTACATGCACTTGCTTAACCCAACCTGCTAATGAATACAATACATGCATGTTCGTTATTACGAAATATGAAAATAAAGACAAAGTCAAGTTGTACAAATATATCATAATTTGGCAATTGAACAAAATGCTTAATATAGTGAATTCCTTTTCTAAGCTAAATATCGATAACAATTTCTTTCGTTTCAAAAGTTTCGTTTAAGCGTTGGCGTTTTCTCATTTGTGCGTTTATCGTTTAGGTGTTAAGCAGTTCAGGCGACTAGGTATTTTGTAATGTTATGTTTATCGGCACCTGCATCGTTTAGCCGTTTAGGCGATTATATATTTAGCCGTTTAAGTATTAAATCGTTTAGACAGTTTCGTTTACGCTTTTAAATAGTTTTGTGCACGCGTCTAATTGGTCTAGTTTTGTCGTTTGAGTTGTTAGGTTAGAAATGGTTTTAACTATATACGAATTGAAATATCAGTCAAAACAAGTAGCATCTTAAGAGTTAACAAATGCTTGAATTCCAATTATTACAAACAATATAGTACCAAATATAATTTGCCATTTGTTGTATTTGTGATTCGAAAATATAAATTAAAATACATTTTAGACTGAGATAGAAGTCTACAGTTTTCCTAACTAGATATAATATATAAGTTACCTAATTTATGTGGTTGAGCTTACACAAGAACCCCTCTACCCCAAAAGTAGGCAAAAATAAAATCATCAATCTACCTCACTCTACAAACGAGGAAACATATAAATCTCGTAAAATGTATACGTTTGTGCATTGCCTTCTATCCTATATGAGATTCACAGGATATTATTGACTGTAGAAAATATACATAAACTATAAATAGAACCCCTTTGCGTGTTTGTCAAGGCTTCTAAAGAATTGGCTAATCACCATAAATTATATATATTTTTTTCGAAATTAAAAAACTCGCTTAAACATTTTGTATGTTAGATTTAGAGTATATTCAAGGACTCAGTGAAATCTCAATGAGTAAGCAAATTCAACATTTAAAAGAAACATCTCATATACATCTGATGGCCGGTTGTATTTCACGGTGTTAGCCCAAAACAGCGCTTGAGTCATCCTTGAGCACTGATTTATTTTACCATCCAGATGCAATAAATGGGTACTTTAACAATGATTATTGTTAATCCCATTTACATTAATAGTGCCCACACGCAAATATGTTTGACAACGGCCAAGTGATGATAAACACATATTTTAATGAAATATCCAACACCGACTCGGTGCTAACACCGTGAACTTCAACCAGCCATTTGGTATCAGATGAATTGATTATAAAATGGCTTGGTGCTACTGTTTTATAATGATTCAAAAGATAATGGATGTTGTCAAGTTGACCCGATACATTTCAAATATCAATCACTCGAAAACAAAATACACTAATAAAACGTTGTTTTTACAGTTATATATGGCTGTTCAATAGGGTAGTCTAAATGAATTATATGGTACAGTTAAAACCACTTCCAATTTGACAACTGAAACGAATAGACGAATAAACGAATACGCATAAACGAATAAGTGAATGCTTACGAACAAACGATTGCTTACGAATAAGCGAATGCTTACGAACAAACGAATACTTACGAATAAACCATTGCTTACGAATAAACGATAGCTTACGATAGCTTACGATAGCTTACGAATAAACGATTGCTTACGAATAAACGATAGCTAACGATATCTTACGATAGATTACGATAGCTTACGAATAAACGATTGCTTACGAATAAACGATTGCTTACGAATAAACGATAGCTTACGATAGCTTACGACAGCTTACGAATAAACGATTGCTTACGAATAAACGAAAGCATATGAATAAATGAGAAGCGAATAAACGAATAAACGAATAAACGAATACAAGTAATTTTGCTTACGATATTCAATTGCAAGTGGTTTTAACTGTATGTAACTAACGTCTAGTAATGATGTTTCATGCATTTGTATGCATTATACTATTATGGGTGTGAACGTTTTACTATTAAATCGCATATGGTCAGGATAAACCTTTGTGATGGTATCCGGTCAAAAGGCAGCTGGTCATAAAGTCTTCGGTCACAATAGAAGGAAGCAATATAGCTCATGGGGACTTTGCAATTGGCATAGATTCTATGATGACTTAAATGTTCAGATGTGAAGCGACATGCGACAATATACTTAGAGTTCTATATGTTCTTTATAAGACTAGCGGCGATCTACCGATATTTAAATAAAGCACATATGAGACATAAATTGTTACTTTTTTAATGGTTATCTACCTATAGCGGTAAATTGTTTATTATAAACTTGGATTGTGTATTGTCGCTTGTCGCTTCCCGAGTGAACAGGCCATAACTTCCACTTTAAATAATATCGCAATGAATTTAAATCAGTCTCCTGTGGCTGTTGATCATCGAATTTCATAGAGGATGTTTCCAACAACGAAATTCATAAAAGCACTACTTTATATTCTGAAGTGACATCGACCGACATGGTTAATAATGAATATGCTATAAAGTTATAAGTGATATGAATATAAAATGTATTTAACATTGCCTTGAAAAAAAAATCGGACTTTATATCACACATGATTATGGTGATTATGATTAGACTTTGTCCGTGGTAACATATACATTTAAAACTCTTTTTTTTCGCGCTTTCATAGTCTAGGAATTCCTTATGAAAAAAAACAAACAAACAAAACCACTCGTTGCGTTTTAAACAATATGTTCGTTTTTGGAATTTCCACTGGGAATTTAATGCATAATTGGAATTCACGAAAATCTGCTTTTTACCTAAAATGTTACAACGGACTAAAGTATATATGAATACAAGAATACAAAAGTGAGAAAATCACCGTGGTCATGAATTATATCTATAGTGTTGCACGGCAATATTCACGCGATTACTGCATTTTTGCATTTTATTTCTTTATTTTCAAAATATGTTAATATTATATAACTTATTATTTGTTATCGATGGCAAAACACTAGAATATTGGGGAAAATATTGAAAGTGGTGTTTATTAAGAAAAATTGTCCGAGTCTTAGAAAATCTTGACGATTCCTTAATTCTGATTAAATACGCCACAAATGACCCCTAACATGTTGATGTCAATAACAAACAGACATGCGCTTTACACTTTTTATATGATATGTGGTGCATACAAAATATGGTTAAAAGTAATTCAACATTTTTATGGTATTGCAGTATATAACTTGATTCCAGAAACATTATTATGCCTAAAGTTATTATCAAACCATATGATTTTCTCTGCAAGTAGCATGTACATATATTTTTGAAGGTTGATGAATCAAATATATCGTTTCATCAAACATGCCATATCATTGAACGTAAGTTTGCACATATCCTTTCAATAATGTCAAGGGGGAAAAAACATATAGATTCTGCTCACAACCCAAAACGTCATAATATTCTATATATACACCCGCCAAACATGCAGACTTTTCAAATACTCTACCGTGAACTAGAAAATTAGGGTCTGGCTACATGAAAATATACTTTCAAATTATGAAGCTTTTTATATATATACATTTAACATTTTGAATCATTTATATACTGTCTTTATTTTGAAAGGGGTTTATGTTGGAAATAGTGATTTATCCTTAAAATAATAAATAGTGCGGCCCATCCGTTATTTGTTTTTTTTTAAGGTTGAATTCATGATGCATTGTACAAAAAATACTCGTATGTACTCATGAATGGTATAACACGCTGGCGTTTTTCATGCTTGGCCCATAACATGTTTTAGAACAATAATTTCATATACCATATTATCAGAATCATTATCTATCGAAAATCGTCTATGTGAAGCAGAGGGAATAGTTGAAGCGATTCAACCCATTATCATTTCATTTTCGAGTGATGAGAGTGCTGAGGAAAGCGACTCCAATGAATCCTCATCAAGCATTGATTTAACTTGACTGACCGATCAAACGGAATTTTCATAGACCTATATTCATGTAGAGTCCATATATGTAACTATACATGGTTTGAAATAAAATTGAATAATCGATCTCCTATTGTTTTGTTTATATTGTTCTCTAACAAAGGTAAAAAAAAAATGTGCCATGTCTTAAAACGTCAAACATACCATAATCATAACATTCGTGATCGGACACGTGAGTGGGAGGGACAAGATTTTCGGGGCCATATATAAAGGATATATGTCAAATTTGGTTTTTCAGCCATATGTTAAAAAAATGTATGTTCAATTTCATGAGAAAACACCGATTTCCTAAAAAATCATAAGGTAAAAAATTGAAATAAATCTATGTTTTGCAACTTTGCCATTTGAATATATTAATCTTAAAATTATATTATTTTGATTCGTGGTTCCATAGAAAAATGAACATTTAATCGATTTTTTTAGCCGTGCAACACTTTTTTTTATAGTAACGTAATGTACTAATTCGTGATACTAAATATCAAATTTAGGAATGTTTAACATTTACTAGACCGTTTACTTGTACAATGCACAGTAAAAGCAGCTTAATCTTAAATAAACACTTAAATTACTAAAATATGCACTAAGCCTCCGAGGTTAGATATACAGTTAAGTTACAACAACAGTTACATAAGTTTGCAATATAAAAGGCAAGTACCACAAAAAAGTCATGGTCAATGATTCATTATTCGTGAGAGTTACCTGAGTGCTTTTCATTTTTGTAAGAACCCCATTGAAACTGTTGCGTGAATCAATGCTATTTGTTGTATCCATATGTTATTATCCGTTCAGTAATGCCAAGAACTGATAAAATATATCCATTTGAAAAAGATGAATTCAAAACACGAGACGAAACTCCTTATTTCGCTGCAATCGACAATTTTCTAAAATTCGTAGCAATCGCCAATATTTAAAGTCATTGAACAATCCAAAAAATCTTAAATTTGTAGCATTTGCAAATACTTAAAGTCATTTTACAAACCAAAAGTTCTTTTATTCGTAACAATCGACAATGTTTTTGAATTTGTAGCAATCGCCAAAAATGGTTTTATATTCCTTGTTGTTTTCAAACATAATAATAGGTAAAATCATTTTTACTCCAAATATGTTTAATTCAATATACAAAGTTTAATCTATATATTTAGTTGTTTCTTAATTAAACTCAAAGGTATTTAAAGAAATGTGCATGGTTTCAAATTGTCATACTGATATCCATTTCTATCTGCTATTTCTATGTCCAAAGCGGCCATTTTAAAATTGTATACAAACGCCATTTTGAATCTATTTCGACGCCATTTTGAATATGTCAAGACGCCATTTTGAATATATTGCGACGCCATATTGAATATCTCAAGACGCCATTTTGAATATATTGCGACGCTATATTGAATATCTCAAGACGCCATTTTTAATATATAACCTCACATAGATTTTGTTTTGTGTTAAGATGCATATAATGTGTCCTAGAACCTCTATTTCAACCCTACTCATATCCTCATATATACATGCTTTAGAGAAAAGCAGCATCTCTATAATGACTATTGCATCAACTACGAACAGTTTTTATTATGGCTAAATGTCATGAAAAACCTTTAATTTGTGAGTAAACTTATT
This sequence comes from Hydroides elegans, assembly GCA_001703475.1. Classification (NCBI taxonomy): domain Eukaryota; kingdom Metazoa; phylum Annelida; class Polychaeta; order Sabellida; family Serpulidae; genus Hydroides; species Hydroides elegans. The sequence continues at coordinate 15,076 of LQRL01116076.1, forward strand.
GGTAAATCTGTTATCAAAATCATCTCAAGAAAAGCAAAATATGCAGTTATGTTCTTAAATGTACTCACATATTGCCATTTGTCTTGGTCCTTTGCATATCCGATTCGTTGATGTATCCGAAAAGAGGTTGGCGAGTTAGGCCATAAAATATCCTAATTTTTCGATTTTCTGATTTATCCAAATAGTTTTTTTTTTCTAATATACCACGGCTTCTCTACCATCTTCAATAATTTGTTATAGTTGGTGGGCAATTATGAGCCCAAGGGTAGAGCAGTACTGGGATCTTATTTACTAATTTCTAATACGAATAATATCCAGAGAAACAACGCGATAATATAATATTTCACACTTTTATTTCTATCCATTATTATGTGTTA